>JAQGBB010001797.1:0-12433 GCA_034691745.1 Prismatolaimus dolichurus | reverse complement strand
GCAGAGGTTAATTCAACTTCACACCGAGAAACTCTTCGGGAAACTTGATCGGGATGTGGGGTTTTTGAAAGCCGACAGCGAGAAAGAACGGTTGGTGCCTTCGTGGAGAGACAGAGAGAAATTGTTGCGCGAATTCGAGAGTTTCGATGTCCGGTAATGTCTGTTCGGGTTGGTCGGACACGTTGACGGGACAGACGAGGTTGCGTCGAAGTCGGGCGCGATCCGGACAAACCTTGAACGCAGTTGTCATTGTGTGCAAAGTTACTTGTACTGTACGTACCTTCGCGTTCTTGAACTTCTCACTCGTCGGATGAAACGGTCGTTGACTCCAACTTAGCGGAAAATCATCCGTGTTTCCAGACAGTTTGCCTAAAGCTTCCTTATTATCTCCAGTTTAACATCCGTTCGCACACCTGGATGAAAAACTTTGCCACCAGACGCCGTATAGAATCCATTCTCACGCAAGTATTGCGGAAGAGTAGTAAAGTTTCCGACAAAGTCTCGCCAGTAAGCATGCCCATTATCGTACGTGCATAACGAATCGGGTCGACGACAAGTTAGTAACGATGTTCGACTCGGTCCGCACAAAGCTTGCTGCACTCTAGCAGGTACTACATTCACCCATCGGAAATGGTATACTTTGCCCCTTCCTAGTGGTAGTTACCTGGGCGAATGCGTTCTCGAAGAGAAATCCACGTTCAGCAAGCGAATCGATGTTGGGTGTATGGAAATATTTCGCACGCGAGTGTTTCTCATAACAACCGAGTGTCGGTGCCAAGTCATCGACGATGATGAAGAGTACATTCAAGCGCGGGGTCATCTCAACGATGGGTGGAAACAGCAAAGCAGCGATGAGGGAGGCAAGGACAATAGGCAGTTGATGCATCTGTCAGAGGAAAAGTCATAAATAGTCTGAGAAAGAAAAAGACGAAAGGAAGGACGGAAATGGAACTGGCTATTAATAAAGTTGATAAACTGCTTGACTGCCTCGTTGCAGACACAGACAGACATTGGCAGCAACTTTTCTGAACGTTATCTCACACTAAAGTGTAGAGCAAAAGCAAAGACCGATTCTTCCTTGTACAGTTTGTGCAGAAAGCAAGTAGGCCAATTAGAAGCTCGTATATACTGTACTTAATAGCACTATCTAATCTCTTAGACTGAAGTAACATACAGAGAGACATCACAGCTTCTAATAAAGCAGCAGCACAACCAAGAGTCGGAAAATGGGGGTAGGGATGGTATTAATCCCCATGCCTAATTAGCAGTCGCGTCTTACCATAAACTAGTTAGTCCAACAGCACATCGTACTATACATAAAAACCAGCAGCAAAAAACAAGAGAGAGAGAACCAAATATGAAAGCCGACCAAGCCAATTAGAGCAAAGAACCCGACCCAACCGTTTCCCCACCCTCAGCAGGCAATACCGAAATCAAAGGAGAAACCACATCCGGCACAAGTGGTGGGGGTAACTTGCCCGCCTTCTCAGGACTAATCTCCGCATCAATATTAGGCAGTATCCCAACCGGATAAAGTTCAAGTGCATCATCGATTCTCTTCAAAAGTTCCACCTGTTCGCGCATCGTCTGTTCTCTAAACTCTTCCAGTTCTCGTTCGAACGTAGACCGTTTGATATCAAGTTCATTCATAGATTCCCGCACTTGTTCAAGGATTCGAAGTCCCTCACTTGCGTAAACACCGTTATGGACGCCCGGCATGTCGGGTGGGAGAGAGCGACCTTCCATGAAATCGTCGAATTCGAGTTGGTCCATTTTGAGGGTCGAGGCGTTCAGTGTGTCGATGAATGTCAAAGCGCAGCACTGGGAAATAAATGGATTGAAGGAGCGGCGAGAATTATGGTAATCAAGTACATACTGACTCGAACTCGTTAATTACTGGATAAAATTCATACAATTCGGCAAAGCATCGGCCATAAAACAAAAAGTTTGATCCAAGAAAGAGGGAAAACAAATGCATTGGCAAGTTGCACACGCGTCCGTTAACTTTTGTCCTCAGGGGGTAGGGAAAGGGGCGCTAATTTCAACCTGAACAATGCGCATGCTTTTTGCTGCTCGCTTGACGGACGGAACAGAACACATGTATATTGTACATACCAAATTGGTGAAATAGTATCCCGCTTCTCCACTCATGAGTCGTGCCGGGTTCGAAAAGCGAGTAATGAAGCTGATATTCGATCGAAGCAACGGAGGGTTGGCGCGGAGAATGACGAAGATCAATGCAGGGAGGAACTCATCCGCACTTGCTGAAAATTAGGGAGGAACTTAAGTACTCCGTATCGAAAAATCAACTGTCACACCCATTGTATTGAGTACCTGGTTGCCCGTGCGACTCTTTGAGCACTTCGAAGATGTGTTTCGAGCACGAAACGATAGCTTCGAGCTTCTCGGCTGGCGTTCGTTTAGTATTTACCTCGATAATATCTGCAACGAGGACAAAGCTCCACACATGTATTTCTAGTCTGTCAAAAGTGGGCAAGGTTACGGTAGTGCAACTTGATGTTTAGACTGCATAGGTCGTGTTGTCACAACTTGATGTTTAGACTGCATAGGTCGTGTTGACCAACACATGCCCTATGCAGTCTAAACATCAAGTTACATTACCGTAACCTTGCCCACTTTTGACCGACTCTTTAGAAATACGTACAATAGAAATGAACCAGCTAGAAGAAATGATACCTGTAATGGCCGAGTCAAGTTTTTCGCGCACGATCGGATTGCGCTCGTTGATACCCGTCTGAAGAACTCCACGCGCAGCGGTGACCCAATTTAATTTTCGAATTCGTGTCTGCAACTGAAGATCGCCTTCTTCGTCGTCCGTTGTGGGCGGGCAGAAAAGCGATCGATACAGTGTGGTTGTCAGGTAAGCTTCGGTCTCGGCGAGAACTTCTTCCACAGCGAAACCAGATTCTATAAATGACAACAGCAGTTAGTGGTTTTAATTAACGGCCATACACCTAATGCAATATTTACCTCTCGTCGCAGAGTTCTTCTGGATGCGATCAGAGAGAGCCTGATAAAAATCTGACATCATCACGCTCAAATCGTCGATAGGACCGTCAAAGCCAGCGTGCATCTTTCGAACAAGACGATGCGTCAGTTCGCGAACATCATTCGCAACTGGTGGAGGCAACTTGCGCAGGAATGTTACAAAACGTTGATGTGCAGCGTTGGATTCGACGCTCACTTGTCGGACGAGAGGGCGAGGTGCTGGAGGTGTCGCTGCAACTGCTTGGCCTGCTCCTGTCGCATCTGCAATAAATGTCGCTGGAATGATTACGCCAAAGAAAAGTACGTAACGTGCAACCGCACCTTTGGACGGAGTTGTTTTGCCGAGGATAGCACGAAGGGTATTAGTCCGCCTGTCGAACTGATGCTTTTTCTTCTCCTCGAAACTCTTAAACGCGGATCCACCTGCGATCGACTCCAAGGCACTTTTTGCTGCAGCGGTGAAGCTGAAGAAAGCTAGTGTTAATGCCAGGAATAATTGAAACCAATGTCTCGCACCTTGACGAGGGGGCCTCAGGAGACGTTCCAACAACTGCGGGTGGACGACTCTGCTTGTGCTTTTCGCGCCAGCATTTAGAACAATAGCCTCAAAATACAGCGAAGGAAGATTGTAACAGTAATTCAACAACGACATTCAGCGACTGAACACGTACCGTTCCAGGCTGTGTTGCCGTAAAAGCCACATCCAGTGCGACAAAGTAAATCTGCATCGGAAACGCGAAAAATTTGGTTTGCCGCCGCCATGACCCTTCGATTCGACGACGAGTCAAAGCAGTCAACGCTAAAGCCGGCAAAGCAGTGTAGATACAGTTACTAACGCAAAGGCAGCCAGGCGTATAAAAACTCTCAACTTTTGATATAGACTAGACACGGTGGTGCTGGAAAGTCTGGAAGAAATTCTTCAAGTCTTCCAGACTAAAACTTCCCGGTGCAAGAAAGGTCAAGTCCTCAAGACTTTACGTCACGTGACTGTTCCACGGGAAAAGTCTTCCAGAAAAAGACTTCAAGAAAAAAGTCTGGAAGACTTGAACTTTCTAACGCCACCTAGTAGAGTCAACTTTTGACACTTGAAGGCGCACAGAGGAATGTATAGGCACGAAAAAAATATCGAAAAAAAGTTGTGCTAAAGAACCTCTAAAATAGAAAACAAATTAGGAAAAATTATAAGAAAAATTAGTGATACCATAAATGCAAATTGTACATTTTGGCGTCATTTCCTGTCGATACTGCGCGATATATATGAGAAATGCAGAATTAAGTTTAACACGTATTTTTTTCTTAAAAGTGCCCATTTAGACCGTCCGTGGAAGTGACAGTAAGTTTGCGGCTAAAATAGGTTATCCCTGCGTGTGCTGTCGTGCGGCGTCGTGGCGTGCATTTCAAGCACAAAGCTCTCCCTCTGCTTTTCCTGGGCGCCAAAACTTTCGAATTCGCAGTACAACTTTCTCTCTTCGCTTAGCTCTGCACAGACAGACACTTGCGTTGAGCTCCTCTAATTTTGCACTGGTCGTCAATATATTATTGGCTCTGGCTGTCAACCCTGTCGCAGTGCAATCCTCTATTTTTACCAGAAATTTTTTTTGAGTGCTGGCACCGACAATTTTTGGGTGCTGGCAAAACGATAAACTTGCAGTTTGTCAACAGTGACGTAAGTTTGTCTACTGAACGTACTATCGACATCATCGACAGGCATAAAACATGCAGTGCAATAAGAAATCGATACTTTCCACCAATTAGGAATTGTCAGTTGAGTTGTACAATACAAAAATGTTAGTGTGAAAAATGCAGAAAGTCAAAGAGTGGAGAGCTTTTTTGCCTATCCGAGCAAGCTTGCGTTTGAACAATACTTGAAAAGCTTGCCCAAGGATAGCAAGCTTTCTATTAGCTATCGGTCGCGTGATGGCTACACGGTTACTTATCAGTGCTTGCATTTCAAGCTTTACGGGTACAAGTATGAGCTGAAGGCCGTTTTTTCTGAACACGATGAAAGCGTTCTATGTTCCGAGCACGGCGAGCACAGCCACGGCGCACAACAAAGTACGTATCGACTCGACACGAGGATCACGGCGGCGGTGAAGAAAGCGGTACACAACAACATGGATGCGGCCCAAATTCGGAATGTACGTAAGCTGAAAGCATCTGCCAATAGCACTAACACATAAAGTAGACGGCTTGATGCTTGATTGCAGATGTTTCTCACTGAATTTGGAAGGAACGCTTGTGAGCACTTGGTGAAGAAGGGCGACCCGGGATTAGCTAGTCTCGTCTTGCAAACGCGAAAGAAGGCAGGAAAGCTGCTTTCGGACACGTTTGATCTCGAGAAGTGGTGCTCCGATCGAGCGTTCTCTCGCGACGAGCCCGACGTTCATCAGCCATTCGTCTCGGCTTTCGACGTCAACGAATCGAAGTTTCAGCTGCATCTGACGACGGCGCATATGCTCACGCAGAAACTCACGGCGCTGCAGGCCGACACGACTGCTAAGCTGATCTGGAACGGCTTCCCAATCGTCGTCATCGGATGCCAGGATCGAGACCGTCACTTTTACGCACTACAGATTAGCGTCGTCTGGAAGAACGAGGATACTAAGGTCTATGCCAGCTGCTTTCAGGCGAAGAGAACACAGTATTGAAGTTGCGTTTAACAATAAAAGTAAACGTACGTCCCGTGCTTTTCCACTATTAGCCCCATGGGGCATAACTTGGTTTTAGCCATTTTAGACAAAAAAACGTTTTTTTCTAATTGTGCCCCATGAAACAGAATTATGGACTAAAAGTGGAAAAATACGGTAGTAAAAGCAGAAAAGCGGTAATCACCAAGCAAAACGCCCGCAGATCGTATAGCTTCGTACATTCGAATCATCAATTTTGCGTGCAGGCTTTTAGCGCGGCGTTCCTAACCTATCATCGCAAGCCGCTGAAGCTCAAGTACTTCATGGCTGACGGTCACACCAGTATCTAGCGCGCTATTTCCCAGTTTGGGAAGATAACATCGTTCGTCTTCTGTGCTTCTACCTTGCGAAGAAGAACATGGAGCTCAACGCTCGCGACAAGCTTCCCGATTTCGCTGCGCAGTGGCCCATCATCGATAAGCAGATTCAGTCGCTTCAGATCGCTCCTTCTTCGGCCACTTTTTAACAAGCGGCTGCGGTATGTTTACATAGCTAACACATAACTAGCTAGCTAGTTAGCACACTATCTTCAAAACCCCCAAAACTGCACAAAACTCCCTCACTATCCCATATGCCCATGTCTGCAGAGCTTGTTTCCGGTATTGACGAATGTACTTGTAGGCTTTGCTTGCTGAGTGGAGGGCCGTCGGGTATGACGCCTTCGCCGATTACTTCGCCGCTCGATGGATGGACGGCGAGCTGTGTGGCTGGTACGAAGGTGCCGCGCCATTGTGTCTCAGTCATAACAACGGTGTCGAATTCTTCAACTCACTGCCCAACAACATCAACAAATGGGCATGCAGTTCTTCTCGTCAAATTTTGAGACGAGTGGCTATGCAAAAAAAGATGCAGCTCACACTGTCGAAAGAATCTTTCAGCAAGGTTTTTTCGGATTTCTGCGTGGTCTAGAAGCAAGTAGCTGGCAAATCTGGGTTTTTGCTTGCTGCTTATACATTACGTGTACTTTTCTCATTCTGCACTGCTGCCCGTCCACCGTACAGGCAGCCGGCACCATGTATGCTAGCCTCCCAGATCTCGCTAGTCACGTGCGAGAAGCCGTGAAATTCGCACAACAGAGAAAGAGCTTTAATTATAATTAACCACAAATTGAGCAGCGACAAGAAGCTATCGTGCTACCTAAAGCTGGAACATCAGTAGCGATTGAGGATCAAGTTGAAAAAACGTTTTAATAGAGAAAGCACAGCCTCTAAATGCGCGTCCACGCGAAACTCTGTGGCCTAGACCATGGTTTCAAGTCGGACCCACAAACAAATGCGTCGTAATACTGCTTGTCGAGTCCATCCCAACACAAGGTCTCGTCGACAGCGGATCGGACATTAGCGTAATTTCGCTAACGCTGTTCAAAAAGATTGGCTCACCTGAGCTGCAGTAAGTCAACTTAAAAAGTCCAAACACTAACAACGACCATGCTAAATTTTCTCGGCATGTGCGAAATTAACATTACGCTCGGTGAGCAAAAATTTAAACGCAAATTTCTTGTCTCAGAAAATACAAATCGCGACTGCCTAATTGGTATCGAAGTCGACGAATTTTGAAAAAGTTAACAAAGTCACAATTGACTGCGAAAACAAGACTGTTCATTTTGGCGGTTTAAACGTGCCAATGTGCGCCGACAAAGATAGCGCAAGAAGCGTCGTCGCAAATGTGGTCACGGTCCAAAACCACATAATTCCAGCCAGATCGCGAGTGCGACTACCAGCATACATAAACAATGCTTCTTTCAACAACAAATCTAATCTGTTATTGACACCTCACGCCGAAAAACTGGCGAGTTGTTATCTCATTTCCCCTCATATTTTAGTGAGCGCCACCGAAGACGCTGTTCTAGTGAAGTTCATCAACTTGCTCCCACGCCCAGTTAAACTCTATAGTCACATGACTGTCGGTACCGTAAGCGAGTGCCGCGAGCAGCCGCCGAATACAAACAGCGATATCTGACTAGACGACGGCACGGTTCCAGCAAATCTACTAATCGCATCCAACATAAAAATAGACGCAGAGAAATTTCCGTTGTCTGAAATTGTGGCATCTCAGCGCTAGACTCACGCGAGAGGGTGATAAGGCGTTTACCACACACGAGCTGGTCAGTTCGTGATAGGAGAGCGAATGGCAAGCGAACAGAGAAACACTAGTTATTTGTAAGCTACACTGAGGTGGGCTAGGCTAGCGAACTCAGACAGCGCACACAAAGAGACGAATTTACATTTCTATGAATCGCCGTTGAGCCTGCCGCGTAGACGATACATACACAGCTAGCTATCGCCGCTAGCTATATAGGTTTTGCTGTAATGAAAACTGCACGAGAAGGAAAACCTAGCTGCGAGAGAAGGACAAGCTAGTTGTATGAGCGGGACACGGACGCCACAGAAATAAGTCTATTCGAATCTGATTTGACGCCGGAACAAAAAGGCCAAGTGATGGCAATTTTACGCAAACATAAAACTGTATGGGCTTCAGGGCCGCATGATATTGGCAAAACAGACCTCGTCATTCCTCAGCACTGATGTTCAAGATGCCAAACCCGTGTACCGTCAACCGTACCGCACACCGGCAAAATTTCAAGCAAAAGTAAAAGAAAAAAATGAAAATTTGTTACGCATTGGTGTAATACGACCATCGAAAAGCCCGTGGTGTCGTCTTTTGCTAATGATGTCAAACAAAGACGAGAAAACGCATCGCCTGGTCATCGATTACAGGGCTGTAAGTGCACTAACAGTAAGAGACCACTTTCCCATCGGACGAATCGACACATTTTTCGCTTCTCACGCTCTCGACACACAGCTGTTGACATTGTCAGTGCCTATTTTATGGTACCGCTAGACGAAAAATCAAAACAGTACATAAGTTTTATTGCACCAAATATCGAATTTTTTTAATTTAATTTCTTGCCAATGCTTGTATGTAATGCGTTCACCACGTTCTGCAGACTAGTACAAATCTAGTTAGCGGATTAGGCTTATTTTGCTTAGCCTATGTGGACGACCTAATCTGCTATTTGCACGATTTCCCCACTCGTCTGAGCCATCTGGATACAGTTCTCGAACAACTGAGTCTGTGCGGCATAAAACTTAGGCCAAGCAACGCTCGTAGTGCACGCCAATCAGTGTCATTTTTAGGTCATACAATAAGCCGCGTCGAAATTCAGCCCGATTTGAAAAGCATCGAAAAAATCAAAAATATACAGCCTCCGTCAAATGTGAGGCAAGTTAGACAAGTCATGGGCCTTTTCGAATACTATCGTCCTTTTATTGAAAAGTTTGCGCAAAAAGCCGCGTCACTTGTAAATTTAACCTGTAAAAACACGCCTTTCGCTTGAACACAGAAATGTAAAAAAAAACATTCAAATTTTTGAAAAACGCTTTGATAACAAGTCCAATTTTGGCCTTCCCAGATTACACAACGCCGGGTTTGGCGCCGTCTTAAATCAGCGTGGCGACGATGGGACACTACATCCTATCCACTACTTGAGTCGTTCACTAAAACCTCATGAGCGCAACATGTTCACAAAAAATCAGAGTGCAACTGAGCTTGAAGCACTGGCGGTCACGTGGGCCGTAAAACAACTTCGCCACTATCTATTGCAGTCAAAGCTTGAAATCGTAAGTGACTGCACAGCGCTGCGAACGATGATGATGCATAAAGGTGCGAACGCGCGTTTAGTACGTTTCGCCCTTGAACTCCAGAAATATCAAGGCAATTTTACAATCTCAAATCGTAAAGGCACTAGTCATACAAACTGCGACTTTTTGAGTCGATGTAAGAATTTGAACTCGCAAGACTAAATTTGAGCAAGCTAACTTAGGTTGTTAAATTTATTTGTTTGGGTTCTAATATAGGTGTCTATCATAATTTCCGACTAAAAGAGATTAGCATTTGCTATGTTGGGAAATCAAATCGCCGACACACAATGAAGTGCAAACACGCCCATAAATGCCGGCGATAAATTATGCAAAAAAATACAAAATTATACAATGATTCGCGCATCGAACGACAGAGAAATGCGGGGGAAAAAATGTATTCGCTTCACCAACGCTGCGGACATAAAAGACAAGACCCAGGAATGCACGAGGTCTTCGGATCAAAAATTCGAACGTACGTCAAAATATCATTTTGTTGTTCTTGTTTTATTGAGAATTATTGAAATAAATTATTGCATCTTTGCCCAAGTTTGCCCATATTCTCGACCGTTTCGGAAGCTTCGACTGTTGGAGGTCTCAACTCGACAGCCGAAAGGTAATCATCACAGGCGCAACGCGCAAGCCATCAGTGTGTCGCTCTGCAGGGCGATCACTGCATACGGTACTTTTATGCACATATACAAAGAAGTAGACGGATCCAAACTTGCCGAAAAATCCGCTACACTTGCTTTATTGAAATTAATATACGCGTGCGACTTTTTGCTGTCTGATAGAGTAAAATGGGTAAGTTGACAGCTGAAGTCACGCCCCAGGTTGATGGTCACATCGTTGCTGTCGCCGAGCATCGACTTATCTGTTTGGAAAACAACGTCGCTGTTGCGCTCCAAATGCTCAACGTCATCGTTGACCAGCTGACGGGTATTCGGCGCGACTGCTTGCGATTCGCAATTTTCGTTTCTGCTGTGTTGGTGGAGCTTTGCGTGTGCTTGTGGTGAACGAGTCTCGACGTTCGTCAGTTCAAGAACGAGTTGAAGACGCTGAGTCTTGACCTTGGTCAAGTCAAGAGCGAGTTGAAAACGTTGATTGCTCATTCCACTCAGAACAGCTTCTGCGTTTTCCATCTCCGGAACGAGATAAAGATGTTGGCTGCTGTTGTTGCTGTTCTGTCAGGTAATATTGCCTGTCTTAATATGACGGCGGTACAAGTTGTCGAATCAGAACAGCTCTTGTTTTTCGTTTGGGTGTTGCTGACGTATTCCTCTTTGTTCATTTGACGGGTCAATGAGCTGCAGGTCTCTTTGTATGCTATGTCGTCAATGTCAAATTCTACCTTCAATACGTGCTATGTTTTAGTAAGTAAGCGACCGTGTGTTTATTGGTTTAGTACCAGAGTCAGCGAATCTCCACCAAATTTTACCTTTACGTTCTCGCAAGTGCGCTTTTTTGCGTTAGCCAAGTGACACTGCTGCTGTGTAGAAAGTCTACAGATGTGTGGAGTAGTGACGCTCCTTGCTTTTATCAGCGAGGTTCCTCTGTGGTCAGTGTTGCGCCTCCTTTGCAACCAGTCTTGCGCGTGGGTGTGCTACGTTGTGTCAAGCGCGCAGGATTCTTTTCCGACAAATACGTATTACTAGGCACTGATTATGTTCGGTTTTTTATTGACAGGTGCACTCTAGAGCGTTTTAAACTCCGCCCCCTACGCCGCATATCGTCAGTCACCAGTCACAGTATCGCTCCCATTCTTCCAGACACCCTTCGTGCTATATCCTGCTGGTGCTTACGTGTGTCGAGCGTCCAGTCCCAGTTCCTGCAAGAAGGAGCCGCCGCCGTGTAGTAAAATGCCTGCTGAGAAGATTTAGGTAAAAGATAACTGGCCCCTAATTGGCCCGCAAACGCGCCAGCGTCGAAGAATGAATGAAACAAAGAGGAGAGAGGCAAGAGAGGGAGCGTCTGGAAGAGCACGCAAAAAAACGGTGAATGAATGAAACAAAAAAACGGTGGAAAAGCGTCTGGAAGAGTTTCTGGAAAAGTGTCTGGAAAAGCCCGCACGCAAAAAAACGTTGAATGAATGAAACAAAGACGAGAGGGAGCGCCTGGAAGAGCACGCACGCAAAATGCATGCAAAAAACGTTGTCTCAGTTTCCAAAATTTGAAAGTTTGTTCGCCGAATGGCAAGTTTCTGCAAAATTCCGTCGACGAAAGCCGGCGGAACACTTCTTCGCGTTGAATGCCGCAATCCTCCGGGCTCGTGCTACATATTCCAAAGAAATGGCAAGGGAAACCACGGCGGTGACAATCGTTTCCGCAGCTATTGGATCTGCAAGCGCTGCAACGAGATCAAGTACCTACAGTCTCACGAAAACGTTGTACCATGCGCACTGAAGATGACAGATGGTAAGCTCGAGATGCAATATACTAAGCACAGTTAGCTAATACAGGACATTGGCATTCAGACCACTTTGACAATGATCCAGAGCAGGGCCACCACCCAGACTGCGTTCCTGTCACAGAGGCGGATCAGAAGACAACAGCGCTCGCTTAGCGGATGAAGAATAGCTGCGAAAGTCGAACAGTCGGGCTACTCAAGGCTTACAACGACGTCGTGACGAGCATCGTTCGTGAATGCTCATCGAAAGAGAAAGCTGAAGCCGTAAAGCTCAGCCTCCCCGATTACGAGTCGCTGAAGAGCGGCGGCTACAGGCCAGTGTTCAGGATAGACGGAAATTTCGGCTTTTTCCTAGACATGATTGTGGATGCTATGAGAAGTCGGGATTTTGGGAACTTTCAATGAGAGTGATGCAAAACCTCAAAAAATTTTCCTGCAGACGCATTCTGAAAGAGGTGACGCCCGTCTACGACGCCATACCCGACGAGCTAAAAATGACTTTCGAGACTAGGTATGTAGCGGACACATAGGCCTATTTTTGCTGTAACAAACAATGTTCTTCAAATGTTGCCATTCATTGTTCTGTTTGGCTGGTGGTTCCGTACGGTACCCTTAGAAACTTGCAGGTGAAGTGGTTCATCCTCGACTTCGAGAGTGCGGCGCGGATCGAGGCAGCATTCGCGTTCGGTCCT
>JAQGBB010001796.1:0-12435 GCA_034691745.1 Prismatolaimus dolichurus | reverse complement strand
GTAAAATGCTATAAAGGTCTAACTTCACAATGAAAGTAAGTAGTCCATTACACTTGAGGGAAAACCCGTAAAACGTAAGTTTGTAGCCTTTGCTGTCGAGAGCTCTGTGCGTTTGCTTACGATAGAGTGGAAGTATTTGATTACGTGCTTTGCTCCGATGACTAGTTTCCTTCCAGTCATAGTGCATTCGCCTGTTTCGCGCAAAACATTGACTTGCTAACATTGTCAATAAATTCTCATAACAAAGTCCTCATGGTTACATGGTTAGTTTCCCCGAAGCTTAATTGACATTTCCGTTTTCTTTTAGTAAAATTTGCATCGGTTTTTAAGACAAGCGTGGCGAACAGCGTTTCCGCCAAGGCGAAAACGCCGGCCGGCGGCAGCGGAACGGCGGAAACGCCTTTTGCTACGCTTGTGTTACGCAACCACAGAACACAAGCGGACCAGGAAACAAGCGGATAATGCTAGTTTCTGCAACTTTCCTGTTTTCAAGATCAATCCTCATCTTAGTCTTCTCTAATATGGGTCCACGTGAAAAAATCTTGATTTAATTCTCATAACTGGCAAGAGAATTTTCATCCTGGATAAATAGCAAATGCTTTTCTATCAACTTGTTTTTGTTACTGTCCCCACGTAAATTATGAATTTATTTCTGTTTCCAACCGCTGTTGGAGTTTTCGGCCGTATTGACCTTTCGTTAACATAAACACGCAGGGGAAAGGTATAAGTGGCAGTGTTGAAATCGGATTACGGTAAAAAATATGACTTCATGTTTTTTGACTGTAGTACCATAATACATGACTATGAATTCACTTATGCTCGTCCCGAGGGTTTTACAGCTCATCTAGAAAACGATAATGTCAATGTTGACGTGTCGCTCACGAGTACGCGTTGCTCACCATATTTATGCAACCGTACACCGCAATCGTTATTCACGCGCAGCATATGCAGGCATGCACTAACAGATTGCAAATTCACATTTCTCATCATAAAACGTGAAACTTGAAGCTGCTTTTTGAAAAGGACCGCAGCAAAGCAGCCTGTGGGCTGTGAGAAGTTGTTGATGTGATAAAATATCAAAGCTCTACCGGCTGCATCCATAAAGCAATGTTACTACTTCCATGCGCACTCCTACTAACGTTCCGCTTTGACCTCGTCATCGCAGAACGCTCGTTCGTGATCGACTACGCGAATAACCAGTTCCTCAAAGATGGCCTCCCCTTCCAGTACATCGCGGGCACTATGACCTACTTTCGCGTTCCGCACGAATACTGGCACGATCGAATGCTCAAAATGCGTGCCGCAGGTCTCACCGCCATTCAGTCGTACGTCTTCTGGAACGTCCACGAACCTCGGCCCGGCGAGTACGACTTCAGCGGGAACGCGAACATCGAGAAGTTTCTCTCCACCGCCCACGAGCTTGCGATGCCCGTCATCCTGCGCACGGGACCCTACTCGTGCAGCGAGTTCGAGAACGGCGGTTTTCCCTGGTGGCTCCTCAAGATCGACGATATCCGAATGCGAACGTCGGATCCGCGCTTTCTCGCCGCCGTTCAGTCGTGGTTCACAAAGTTCTTCACCCTCCTTCGACCACATCTCTATGTGAACGGCGGACCAATCATAATGATCCAGATCGAGAACGAGTACGGTAGTTTCAACGTCTGTGACACGACCTATACGGCGTTCCTTCGCGATCTCGTACGATCTTTGATCGGAAACGATACGGTCCTCTTCACGACCGACGGTGGGGATCCGTACTTTCTCAAGTGCACGATACCGGGGGTCTACGCTACGGTGGACTTTGGAACGGGCAACCGCGAAGACATTGTGCATGGGTTCAACTCGCAGAGAACGGTCTCGCCAAGAGGTCCGCTGGTCAATAGCGAATTCTATCCTGGTTGGCTGGATGTCTGGGGAGCTAACTATACGACGGTGAACCCGGACGATATTGTACGTTCGATGGGTTACATGTATCAGATGAACGCATCGTTCAATTTCTACGTTTTTGAGGGTAAGGAATCAGCCATTATTTACGTAAACGGCCACAGGGGGAGGGGGTCGGGCCAAACATGACGTCCTGTGTGAAAGATAACCTTTCTTTAACACATAAATTCGTTTACATGGCGAAAGGGGGAGGGGAAATTCAAATTTTTTGTTTACGTAAATTATGGACGAGCCCTAACCGATACAAATCACGTGACGTCAAGTGACGTGATCTGGGCTGAAATATGCCACACGATGACGTCACATGGCTTTTCCTTTCAGGTGGAACCAACTTTGGCTACTGGGCCGGAGGCGGTGGAGGCAAACCGGAAGTTCACATAACGACCACCTACGACTACAACGCCCCACTGACCGAAGCAGGCGATCCCGCTTATCCAAAGTATCTCGCGATCCGCTACGCAATCGAAGCACTCACCGGAAAGCCAAACACCGAACCAATCCCAGCGCCATCCCCCAAAGCTGCTTACGGCCCAACAAAAATTCAACTCGTTGGGGCAGTCATCGATATGTTGAACGTCGTTAGCCCGATTGAGAAACGACGAAAATCTCCGACACCACTCACCTTCGAAAACATCGATTTTCCTTACGGTTTCGTACTGTACGAAACAGTTATCTCTTTGAGCATCGGTCAAACGAATCTCAGCATTCCCGGCATACGTGATCGTGGCTACGTGATTATCGATCGAGATTTTCAGGGAGTTCTCATGCGCGATGGAAACACCAGCTTGGCTGTTCAAATCACGAAGAATACCTCGTCAGTCTTGCGTATTCTGGTAGAAAATCTCGGTCGCGCCTGCGATGGTCACAACGATCCGAAAGGAATCATCGGCGCTATTGCGATCGATAATCGAACACTCACTGACTGGACGATGTATCCGATCGAGATCGAGCGGCTGTTCAATCTGAGCGTGAAGCAGTTGAAGAAGTTCAAAACCGAGCGATTGTTCCAATCGACCAATGGGTCCTTCCTTCCC
This sequence comes from Prismatolaimus dolichurus, assembly GCA_034691745.1. Classification (NCBI taxonomy): domain Eukaryota; kingdom Metazoa; phylum Nematoda; class Enoplea; order Triplonchida; family Prismatolaimidae; genus Prismatolaimus; species Prismatolaimus dolichurus. Next base: position 9,457 of record JAQGBB010001796.1, on the reverse strand, counting down.
TCGTTCTATCTCGGCAAGTTCCAGGCCGGAACGATTGCGGACACGTTCTTCGATCCAACCGGTTGGGGTCACGGTCAGCTCTTCATCAATGGTTTCAACGTCGGTCGGTATTGGCCGTCGCTTGGACCACAGGTTACGTTATACCTTCCAGCTACGATGCTTCGCTCGCAGAACGTCGTTGTTATGCTTGAGCTGGAGCAAGCGAGCGGTTGCGATCCGGGACCGTCGCCGAAAGTTTGTCGGGTTGGGTTTGTGGACGTTCCCTATCTGGATAAGCCGGTGCCGACGAAAAAAAGGTAAGCTTTGGGTAAAGTTCGTGGCGAAGTTGGCAGAACAATTGAGTTAAAAATTGCACCTATCGCGATTGTGATAAGGTGGCTTCTTCAAAACAGGACCGCTGTACTTCGAGGTATTCGTAGTGCTTTTATGTGGTCTCTGTTACAAGTTTGAGCGAATCGTTGTTTTCTACATGTCCAAACCGATTTCTGGCCAAGACGCGGATGCGACGTTCTAAAGGGGAGCTGCGGTAAGACAAATTTTTCGTGCAAGAAACCAAGTTCTAACTGCAAAATTAAAAGTTGGTTCAACAGTTTTCCTAGCAATAACATTCACCCATGCGCAATTATGAATACCGGTATAAGACTGCTAATTGAGAAAATGACTGAAGTGAAAAAACAGCTAACATAATATGTGCTACATGTCACAGACGTTCGCCTGCACTTCACATATACAACTCTTCTGTAGGGAAAGCAAAAAATATCAATGTATTTTATGATAACAGTTAAAGTTAGTCTCTTTAGCCGCTTAGACGTTAAAAATTTCGCCACCGGAAGAGATTTGCTGGCCGAAATAACTAGGCCCAGAAAATTTAAAGTCCATTGAGCTAACGTGTAAAATCGTGCAAAAGTTTCGCGCCTCCTTTCGATCGGCGCCGTCTGTTTCAAACATTTTCACAAATTTTGATCTTCCATTCTAACGCTTTGTGTAAGATTTTTGAAACTCATTTTGTCAGTACAAATCGGCTATCCGTGATCGCTTTGCGAAAATTTTTACAACCTTTTCAAAAAAATTTCCACAATTTTTTAAGAATTTCAAAAATGAGCAAAGCGGTAATTCTTGACAAGAAAAGTGCAAAAATGACCTCAGTTTTGCATTCCTATGTTCTTGCACGAAGTTATAGGCTTGGTTCTGGCAAAGTTTTGGCTCCCCGAATCTGGCGTCTACCCACCCCCTCCCCCTCAGAGAAAAAAAGTTACTAGAAACGCTGGGGTTCAGTAACATTTCTGGAAACGTACAGCAGTCATAGCGGCCCTTTAGCAGTAACCAATATAACGTGAAGGACAAGTAGTTTCGGCAATTGCTGTATTGACGCAACGATGTCTTTTGCTTGACGTAATTGAATGTGTGATATCGCTTGTCCAATGCAAAAAGGGCGAAAGGGACACTTTATACTTCGAGAAAAACACAAAAACGTCGTAGAATTAGCAATTCTCAACCAATTTTAAAACGCGAATACATGTTTTCTTCGCCGTGACGAGACGCGTACAACGGTATAACTCACATCGCAATCGGCCGCGTATTACTCAAGTACGAAAAATTCTATGGCGATGAAGGCTCAAAGCAAAAAGGGTGAAGCGGTTTTCTGCGTAGGGGCCATCCATTTATGACGTCACGGTTTGGGGAATGGGGGTCTGGCCAAATATGACGTTATGTGTCAAAGATGGTCTATGTTTATGTGCTATAAGAAGTGACGGAGAGGGAAGGGGGTCCAAAAAACACTTTTTACGTGTCCTCATAAATGAATGGCCCCGTATAACTCTGGACACAAAGGTCGGTTTCGAAAAAGGTGTCCCTTTCGCCTTTTTTGCACTGGACAAGCGGGCTGCACAGCGTTTGACTACAGACGTGTTAGAGACTTGTAATGTGACACAATAATTAAAGACATCCGCAATACCTGTAGTATATTTTGAATATGAGTTCACGTGGCCTCAATAAAATATCGCTTCAGCACCAAGACAGTTGTTCTTGCCAAGGAGGAAATACGGAAAGAAGTCTATTGCGTTCGACGAGCCGTGATCTGACAAGCATGCTTTAGTTTATGAATTATTTGGTTCGAGTCATGAGCGGTAAAATTTAAATTCTGACGTGAAACGGTGTGCAAGTAGCTTTGGGCATAAACCCTTCGAAATTCGAATTTTCGAAAAGTGGGTTTTAATGGCCATCTGTTTTTTCCTGTTGTGGTTTTTGCCTGTTGCGGTTTTTTCCCTTTCCAACAACAACCCGTCAAAATAGTGCCATCAAGTCCCTCAAAGACGGTCGATACGTCGGCTTCGCACTCGTACATCGCAAGATGAGCTCGCGTGAAGAACAGGAGACAGAGTTCATAAACACGACCGGTCCACGACCCGACGGCGGTTGACCCTGGGTCAGCGAGTACAGAATAGCGCCCAACGAGTAGACCGTAGTCGCGAGCGGGTCGTACGGCAGGCGCAAACGCTGCTCGGGCGCGAAGTACTCCCTCGTACCGACGAACTGCTTGCTCAGCGTATTCGCTGAGATGCTCGTCGCAGCGCCAAAATCGATCGCCTTCACTGTGAACATCGATTCGCTGCAGAGGATGAGGTTGTCCTCCTTGAGGTCTCGATGGACAATGTCCAGCTCCGCGCAACGGTATGCGATCTCGACGAGCTGACGGAAGACGACGAGTGCCTGTTGCTCGTTTAGGTCACAGTCGTTTTGGATGAGGTAGTCACAGAGATCCGTCTTGCCCGGACGTTCCATCGCCAGGTAGAACGCGAACGAGTCGCTGTACCAGTCGTAGAGGTGCACGACCGAGTCAACTTCGTCTAGAACGAAAGGGAAGAACATAATTATATTGAGTCTAGTTATCTGAACTTGATCGATGGAACTTACGGAGTTTTTCGAGAGCGTAGATCTCGAATGGGATGTCGTCTTTCCAGACGAGAACGGCGTCTCGCTGGATGACCTTAATGGCGGCGGGTGCGCCGTCGCATCGCCTTCGAGCACTGTAGACGGTGCCAGATGCGCCGCTGCCGAGCACCTCTGACATGTTTATCTCGAAGTCTTTGTAGAGATCGTTCATTCTGCAAGAAAAAATACACTGAAATGTCAAATTGTGTGCAGTGCTGAGACCTGAATTTATGAGGTCGCGAAATACCGGAGCCCATATTCACGAATTTCTTTAACAAAATGGGAAAAATAATTTAAAAAATGCGGTTCAGCTTCGGAAATCGTCGCTTTTAGCCTCGTTACAGGGCACCATTTTGTTAGAGAACTGTTCGTTTAAACTTTTGCTTTCGGCGAAAATGAACAACACTTTGTCAATATGAAAGCGCAAGCCGACGCCTAAAAGTTGGCCTTTGCTCTTCCGTGTTTAGTCAACAGTAAACAGTTTGTTGGAATGAAAGCGCTGGAATTGTTGCCAGAACACAAAACGACTTACCATTATTTATTTTCGCGCGAAAAGCACGTTGTTTATTGACGTCAGCAGTTGGGCGTGCGGGAGCTGCAATACGTTGTAACGCGTTCGCAAATGCGCAGCAATGTTGTGCGTCAACGCTTGAAAACTTTTCTGGCTACACTGGCATTGGAAAGTCACGTAATAAAACAATAGTTTTATAGCGTGAATATCTAAATATTTTTTAAATATTAGTTTGGCGAATTTTAAGAAATGACATAGATAGAAGGCAAAGGCCAGGAAGTTGAGACGACATGTAATTATGTCTTTTGAAAGTGGCCAGTGTTGTTATAAACGAGACAGCTGGCGGGCAGCTTTTGACGAGCGATTACTATTGTTTCATGGTTTATGCGCCGTCGCCGCTGCTTTGAATCTCCAGATGTAAATTTTCCCTTCGTGCATCGTCAACCAGTGAACAACAGCGTTTCAACGAAGAAGCTTTTAGTTCCGCTTACAGCTTGCTTGCTGCGTAAATAGGCGCGCAATAGTTGTGTGGGGCGTTGCAGCGCGCGCTTCAACAATACAAAGCAGCGCTTATGCGTAGTGTAAAATGCTTTGACTGGAGACATACAAATTTCATGTAAGAAAACATACAGATTTTTTGGGACACCGAAGTTTGTATAAGGGCGATCGCCCTAAAAAGTCGGAAATTTCTTTGAGAAATTATATTGAAAGGTCCACTCACGGAAATCTATTCAACGATTTTTTTAAGTTAATGCGCCTAAAAATATTTTTCCGTCTGAAACGTTGCCGATCACAAGAAATTTTAACAGGGCTTCACGATGGAATTAAAAGACAAATATTTTACTACACTAAAAATAAATTATGCCTATATTATTCGTAGTTTTGGAGGAATAATGTGTACATACTTTATATCACTCACATCTGACAAATTTAAGGTAAATGTGAAACAAATTCAGCATTGCACACACACACAGTCAGCTGTGGCTTGAGGCTGCAGCTCTAAACGTGACGTCATACTTATTTAAAAAAATTCTGAAAATTGAATTTACTTTTGGTGACAATTTTAAAAGTGAGTTTCACATTTCCTTCACAGCGATGTCATGACCTTTTGACAGGTTACTTCTGCAGCCGCTCCGCTCCCGTCGACTTAGCTTCTCGAGGCTTTGCGTCGAACTACGCATGCGAGCAGTGGACGCGCGTTCTAATCATGCTCATCCACCACGTGTGCCATCACATCTAAATTCATTCAATTTACCGCGAGCTCTTTGTGCCGATACGGAAAATTTCTGGTGAGACAACCAGGAGAAATTAATTCCCTAAAGTACTTAGTATTCCACTCTTATCATACACCCTGCCTCCAAAACGAAGAGCAGTATCTTTTTTCGAGATGACCTAATTCACTTGTAATTCGCTGAGTGCAATTACGCATATATTATCTTATCTTCTTTTGCTGCACTCCATTGCCTTCAATAAAACATAGAAATATATTTTTGTTCAGGCGTCTGTACGTACACACGCATATATGTACGCACTTATGCACGTTAGCTGACATTAAAGCGCGAATGCGCTTTGCACCCGCACCATTTGGAGAAGATAACTGCAGAAATCACCGCTGGATAAGCCGGTCAACAGTCAAGTTCGCCACCATTTTTTCGGATAAAAAACTTTTTTAAAAGTTTTTTATTTTTTTTTCTGTAAAAAAATATAAAATTTTTTTTCCGTGAAACAAAAACCTCGCTGATTTTGCCTTATAAAAAAAATTTTCATTCAAAAACTTTTTTAATTTTTGAACTTGAAACAAATGCCTTGCCGTATATTGAATTTTTCAGTAACTCTGCTCTCAGCGGAGTTTAGGTCACTTTATTTTTGCCAAAGGAGTTTAGGTCACTTAATTTTTTTTAATGCGTAAAGTGGTCTAAACTCCAATAGCGCCACCAAACCAATCACAACGCCATCCCCCAAAGCTGCTTACGGCCCAACAAAAGTTCAACTCGTTGGCACCGTCATCAACATGTTGAACGTCGTTAGTCCGATCGCGAAATGACGAAAATCTCTGACACCACTCACTTTCGAAAATATCGATTTTCCTTACTGTTTCTTACTGTATGAAACGGTTATCTTTTTGAGCATCGGTCAAACGAATCTCAGCATTCGCGGCATACGTGATCATGCCTACATAATTATCGATCGAGATTTTCAGGGAGTTCTCATGCGCGATGGAAACACCAGCTTGACTGTTCAAATCACGAAGAATACCTCGTCAGGCTTGCGTATTCTGGTAGAAAATCTCGGTCGCGCCTGCGATGGTCACAACGATCCGAAAGGAATCATCGGCGCTATTGCGATCGATAATCGAACACTCACTGACTGGACGATGTATCCGATCGAGATCGAGCGGCTGTTCAATCTGAGCGTGAAGCAGTTGAAGAAGTTCAAAACCGAGCGATTGTTCCAATCGACCAATGGATCCTTCCTTCCCTCGTTCTATCTCGGCAAGTTCCAGGCCGGAACACTTGCGGACACGTTCTTCGATCCAACCGGTTGGGGGCACGGTCAGTTTTTCATCAATAGTTTCAACGTCGGACGGTATTGGCCGTCGCTTGGACCACAGGTTACGTTATACCTTCCTGCTAGGATGCTTCGCTCGCAGAACGTCGTTGTTATGCTTGAGCTGGAGCAAGCGAGCGGGTGCTATCCAGTACCGTCGCCGAAAGTTTGTCGGGTTGGGTTTGTGGACGTTCCCTATCTGGATAAGCCGGTGCTGACGGGGAAAGAGGTGAGTTTTGGAAAGAGTTCGTAGCGAAGTTGGCAGAACAATTGAGCTAAAAATTTCACCAATTGCGATTGTGATGTGGCTTCTTCAAGGCAGGACCGCGGTATTTTTAGTGCTTTTATGTGGTCTCTGTTCCAAGTTTGAGTGGACCATTGTTTTCTAAATGACCAAACCGATTTCAACTGCAAAATTAAAAGTTGGTCCAACAGTTTGCATTACAATAACATTCACCCGTGCGCATTTCTGAATACCGGTATACAATTGCTAATTGAGGAAAAAACCCAAGTGCAAAAGCACAGGAATGAGCAAGAGCAAAAAGTGAAATAATATGGCAGGGTTATAAAATATATAGCTCTCGTACGCTCCATTTGACGTCACGCTACTTGGATTAAGCGACCAGGCCAAAACCCGCACCCGTTCCAGATTCCGAGCGTGACGTCATATGTGCATATCCCCGCTTAGTTCGAACTAGTAGCTACTACAGTCATAAAAGGTCTCAGACGTTTGAAGTGCCTGCAAATCCCTCAACGACGGTCGGTTGTTCGGCACAACGCTCACACACCGTAAGATAAGTTCGCGGGTAGTGCTCGATAGCACTTGTCGCATAAAGACAATCGGACCACGCTGCGGTGGTGGGTGGCCCTGGGTCAGCGAGTACAGTATGGCACCCAGCGAGTAGACAGTGGTCGCCAGCGGGTCGTACGGCAGACGCAAACTCTGCTCAGGGGCGAAGTACTCCTTCGTTCCGACATACTCCGTGCTCGGCGTATTCGCTGTGATGCTCGTCGCAGCGCCAAAATCTATCGCCTTCACCGTGAGCGTCGATTCGCTGCAGAGGATGAGGTTTTCCTCCTTGAGGTCTCGATGGACAATGTCCAGCTCCGCGCAACGATACGCGATCTCGACGAGCTGACGGAATACGATGAGAGCTTGTTGCTCGTTTAGGTTGCATTGATTGTGAATGAGATAGTCGCAGAGGTCCATCTTACCTGGTCGCTCCATTGCCAGGTAGAAGACGGACGAGTCGGTGTACCAGCTGTAGAGATGCACCACGGAATCAACGTTTTCTGAAGTGTCGAAATATGCTTTGAACTCAGTGGAAAAAACGTGGGATTATTTTTTATTACCGAGTTTTTCGAGGGCGTAGATCTCGAAGGGAATGTCGTTTTTCCACACGAGAACGGCGTCTCGTGGAATGACCTTTATGGCGGCGGGTCGGCCGTCGGATCGTCTTCGAGCACTGAACACGATGCCTGATGCGCCGGTGCCGAGAATCGTTGAATCAAGCTCGAAGTCTTTGTATAGGTCGACCGTCCTGGAAAACAACAACACCCTCTTCTCAGACTCATTCGGTCAATGAAGTACGAGCGTGCTGCTCGACTATTTTTCGTTGGTATCTTATGATTACATGAATTTGCAAAATTCTAATTACTTTTAGAATTTTAATTAATTTATTTGTTCGACTCCGAAACGACTCACTCAAGTTTTGATGGGGAACTTTTGGGTTGCAATTTTTAAAATTAAAATTTTCACACTCGGCTTGCGCTGAATACTTCAAATTTTTCGTTGCCAAATTTTAAGAAGAAATTTGGAATTTCTTTGTAAATTTGGCAACAAAAATTTTTCTAGAATTTCCTCGTAAAATTTGGCAACGAAAAATTTTCTAGAATTTTCTAGAATTTCTTCGTAAAAGTTAGCAACGAATAGAAATAGAAAATTTTCTAACTTTGGCAAATATTCCTATCGACTGTATGTGTTTCACACGAATTTTGCTTACAATTCGACTTCCGGCTGTTTGGTCTTCTCGGTGGGCAACCAAATCGCGCAGTCTGTCGTCTTGGTTGGCACTACGACATCTTCGGTGGTCACAATCCTTTTACCGCCGAGTTCGAACAACGGCTTTTCGTTCTCCTTTAGCGCGGCTGCTTTTCTAGTTTTGCAGACCCATTTCGGGACGTTTGTCACCTCGGTCGCTCCGGTCACATCCTCACAGTCGTCGACTTTTGCGTTCCGGCTCTTTTTCGCGTCGGCGAATTTTGGCGGCACTTAGATGACGTTTGTTGTTGCAATATCCAGGCGGGCTTTCGTCGACGCTGCCGCCTTCACATCATGAACCTTCGGAACGACGTTCTCGCGTTCCAGCTGTGTCCAGCCTTGGAACTCGTCGATGTATGTCCTCGATTCGTTGCAAGGCGTGATTGAAGAGTTTGAGACTTATTCGAAAGAGAATTTATTTTTTTGGGCTTTTCTTCGAAAGTGAAAAACTTCGGATGCCTTGGCGGTATTTAGTAAAATTACAACACCTTTCTCGATAAACAAGAAAATGCTGACTAACGACCTGTCGCTAGAATGAAAAGACGAGTTGGCGAACGTTTGTTGACGTCAGCTAAGAACGTGACAAACAGGAGATGCGGCGTACGCAAACAAGGAATGAGGTGCGCAAGCGATTAATCTATTTTCTAGCGCTTTCTCTGTCGCGTGATTGCGTGGCTTCAGCTTTTATGGGTAGGCGTTTGTGAAAGGCTTACACCGTAGAGTTTGCAGTTTCGTGCAATGTCTCATGGTCTTTATAACATTGACATTGTTTTGGTGACTTGTCATTTTCAGTTCGTACTCGTATTTTTCAGTCGGCATTTCAAAACGACGAATGTGAATTTTTTGAAAAACCGTATAGCTTATGCATTTCTAGAACTTTTCTGAAAAGCGTACTTTCGCAAATTCAATGTAATTTCTTGAACCAGTCTGTGTTGTGCTCATAATTTATATAATGTTTTTATTATTTTTATATTATTTTTATTTTTATTATTACAATATTGTTTCAAAAATACGTATTTTAATACACCCGCATATAACCCTATAAAATTACTTTATTATTATTATTATTAAATGCAATTAAATCGTATTTTTAAAATAATGTTTTGTCGGCGTTGAGTAATGCAGTGCCCACAGGACGCCAAGTGGCAGGCCGCAGGGCAGGGCAGGGCAAAGTTTTGGAATTTTTTCCCGAAAGAGCAAAGATCGAGCTGTACTTCCCGGGGCTGTCGAGCAGTAAGTTAACACTGCTCAAATCACAAGTTTGTCTATGCCTATTTGTGTGCGATAACAACTGGTTGTCTTTCTCTTATCGAATCTGTGTTTTTGCATCCTGCCTGTAGCGCGCAGCGTGGAACAACAGGATAGCTATATGGTTGGACAGGCCGGCCTGCCCCCCGCCTGCCCCCCGCCTGCTTCCCGCCTGTCCC
>JAQGBB010001795.1:0-12436 GCA_034691745.1 Prismatolaimus dolichurus | reverse complement strand
AACAACAGATGCGACTGAACAATGCTGGGCATACGCCGCCGCAAGGTATTGGAACTTTTGTGATTGGGCGAGGTGGAAGAGGAGCCCGAGGGTAGGGATGGAGACGCAATTGAAGAGGATCTAGAAAGAGAAGCGCTAGTGTACAGTACAGCTTTGCCAAAGTGCGTGCACACGATACACTGTTTAAGGAAGCGCACATGTACTAAGCAGACTAAGGTGAGGCAGCGGTAGGCATACTTATGTGAGGGCAGGTGGAAAACGGGAAGGGTCATCTGGAAGACGGCGTATGCTGTGGGAAACCACAATTTTCCTGACATTGTTGCGAGGGAAGAGAGATATGTGGAAAATTCGGAGAACGCATTGGCCAGTTGCTGCGTGGAACAGTCCACTGACCGGTTGTCAATACAAGCAAAATTGTATTGTGATTCACGGATTCGATGGAGGGAGTGAGTAAAAGACGAAGGAAGTCATGAGAATAAGCGTGTCGGTGGTACTCTGCATGAGGGAACCCAAGGATGCCGTCAAGTGTACAATGGACACTAGCTCACGTTACAGTATGTCGCGATTCTGATCGTGTGGGAATTTATACACCCAGTCGGGTCCGGTTCATACCTTTGTTAATTGGTGCAAAACCGATAGAGCAGCACGAAGTCTTGTCTGTTTTTATAGCACTTGCCAAAGCTGGCTTATCGCAGTACACGCCTAACGTACTGCAGAGTGAGCACTACGAACTTGGACAACTTGTCGAGCATTTTGAACTGCCCTTCTCGCCGGCAAACGGCGGACTGGACACAACAGCTCTAACGAACGGTCATCACGATGGGTTGTCTAATGGACATCAGTCGAAGATGAGCAATGGCGTTGCTGCATCGCCGGAGTCGAAACGGAATGGCGTTGAGAACGAGGCGGACGAGGTCGATGACCTAGAGGCGAATGCGACGCAGCCGGTGACGGACAATCCTGATCTCTTGCTTTTTTGAGAGGAACATTATGCATGTACAATACGTATGCAGAGCCTGCCGTGTTATATAGTACGTACTGTATGTATGTATTCACTCAACTCGTGGCCAATCTAGGTATGTGTACTTGTAATGAGGAGTCTTCAGTCTTGCACTTCCGCAATTGTGTATTCGACACAGCACAGGTGCTTCAGGTGTTTCCGCTGTCTTGGTTGTACTTTTTGGCGTGTATGCGCTGTCTTTTGTTTTAATTTTATTCACTCTCGCTCTTGTCTTATTTGCTGTTAGCGTCTTGCGTGTACTTTCTGTTTTAACTTCCGTTTTTCGCTGACGCATGGCGGCTTTTCATGTGTATGTACTGTACGTTGACAGTTGTTCCTGATTCGGCTATCGAGGCTTTTCATTGTGCAATGCTTGCTCTTCGTCTTTCATGCTCGCTTGCAACTACTTGTTTGAGAATGTTGGTCTCAAATCAAAGTTCACTCTTTCGATCACAACTCGTGTGTGAAATACGCAGCTCTTTTGCTTTTTTGGCTCCCTGTTGAGCATACGCTCTGTCTCTTCACTTCGTTTTGTGTTGTAAGCTATGGCGATTAACGTGTAACTCAGCGATGGCCGACTAGCGAGGCGATTTGTCCAAGCTTGCCTGCCCTATCCCAATCCTCTCTGTATGGCGTCGGTGTATTATACATTGTGTCTTCAGCTGTTTGCACCGTCCGACAGACACGTTTTGCCTCACTTCGTCGTTCACTCATAAGATGCGGCTTGTCTCACTTATCGCTTCAGTGTGTTCCATTTTGTCGTGCTAGCCGGCAGGCTAATTCAATGACGCGTTTTTATTGTGTGCGTCATACGTTGTGTTTTTGCGTGTTTTACGTTGCGTTCAATCGCCGTTAGCTGCGCATCTATACGTGTTCCTGTTCTATGCTTGCGCGGCAGTCGCTCTTCTCCGACTCATAGGGCAGGAATTGGCAGTTTTTTCCTCCAGTGGATTTTTGCGCAGAAGCCGAAAGGGAAGTGGAGAAAGGGTACCGGACTGCGCAGTTAGCGTGAGCAACGTGACAGCGCGTATAGTACACGTGCACATCTACGGAAAACGTTGTCGTCCGGACGGAGCACTTTTGAGTGCAGCAGAAAGGCGTGTGGTCGGGGGGGGGTGTTTCCCTGGGGAGGGGTCAAAATCGTTGCTTCATCGCTTTGCCGCTTGCAGCTCAAGGGGGTACTACCCCGTGTTCAAGTGTCCGTGATCGAGCAAGCCAGTAAAGTTCGGGCATACTTTTGTACCAGTACTACGCGTCATATGCTTTCCGTGTGTTGTGCATGTGGATGGTTTCCCGCCACTTGTACTGAGCATTTATACAACAGTACCTAGATTTCTGGTTGGACGGACCCACTCCCGTGTTGACCGTTGTCGCGGTAAGTCGAGTTGAAGCTTTAAAAAATGACCGCGAACAATGGCGAGTCTAGCTAGCTCAAATCGACGCACGTGGACGAGTGCGTTGTTTGTTAGCGTAGACCCAGAAGTACGAATTAGCTTTCCCTGTGCTTCAGATTCTCCAATTATGCAGCTTGCTAGCTTCAAATTCTGCGTGAATTTGTTCACAAGTTATACATATAGATCAGTGTCATCGTTTGGCAAATCATGCCTATGCACGCAGTACGTACGTGTGCGCACATGCGTACCATCTGTGACAGCGTGGATTGCGTTGGTATGTTTTGTGATCGAGGGGTTCATCAGCCGTCTGCTTGCGATGCTAGGTTTGCACTGTACAAGTACATGAGGTCGATCGATACGTACAGGCGTCGTTTGCGTACAGCAGCTTTCTTCTCGTTGTATGATAGAAATGTTCTTTCCTCTCGAAAGCTGCTATGTGGTGATGCACTATATGAAGTATAGGTACTATTCACATGTTTATGCGAACGGAACTCGTTGCATTTACAGTACTCGTCGGTACGCTGCGCTTGCTACCTTTCTGTGTACGACTACGTTGTAATGTGTACAGCGTACGCTGTATTGAGTGTTGCTCCTCCGATTGGCTTGTTACGCAAATTTACAGTTTTGTGATTTTCACTCGTTTTCTCTACTCGACGCTGATGAGCAATAAACAGAGAACGCTTTGATTGCTTGCTACCCATAAGTTTCGCCTGTTTTCTTTGGCTACATAGTATGCACGTAGTGTACAGTGTATTAAGTGTATTACATTAATATGTAAGTATACTAATGCCAAAATATTATGCAGTATGGAAGGCATTCAATGATTTGATGAAATCTGCATGGGTTAGCTAACGACGGCTTGGACGAACAGCACATGGTCGGTATTACGTCACCTCGAGAGCAGATAAGAAGCAGTCGGTTTATTACCAAATAGTTTTTAGAACAAGCAACAAAAAATGCACAAATAATAAGCTCAAAGCAAAGAATAAAAAGCACAGGCACATAATGCAAAGGCAGTCCCGCCGAACTTCGCTATACAGAACGAGGAAACAGATCACAGAACAAGTCGCAGAACAGAAGCCGAATAAATAAACCAGTCGATCGACTGCTTGCCTGAGTTAGTTGAGTTACCTACAAAGACATGATCAAAGGAGAAAGAAAACGAAAAATACACAGCGATACACGCAATGCAGAAACAAACACAACGAGTACGCATATTGCATAGACTTCAAACTATATAAAGTTGCACAATATCGCAGCATATGTAGGCAAGCGGAGCCACCGTTTCCGACGAAGATGTGGCGTGTGTGCTACGGCCTCCGCGGTTTGGGCTTCGACGCTGGAACCTCGTTCGCGCCAGCCGGGCAGAAGCCGGCGTCCTCGTCCTCCGGTGGGTTGCCCGGGCAGTGGTACTGACTGCCAGGGTTGCAGACGTACGACTGGCTGAGGCAACGATGGCCGTTGCGGCACATGAACGTCCGATAGCCGTACTGACTCTTGCACGCTACAACGGCGGGAGAGAGAACGATAAACGATGCGTACGTAGTGTACGGTGGATAGCACAGCATAGCAAGGTCCTGCAGCTTCTTTCTCTTTAGTGTAAGTGTGCATAGCGTACGTGCACGTGCGGGACGTAGTGAATGACGTCTGACAGAGAGCGAAGGCAGGGATCCCAAACGCTTTCGGATGTCACATAACGTCATATATTGCACGTATTGGAAGCAGCTTCGCCAGCCAGCGCAAACGTACACGTACAGCGTCGGCCGTCATGCCCTCCGTAGGTACACGTGTGTGTACGTTACGTACCTGTGCACGCGCAGTTATCCTCGTCACTGTAGTCCGGACAGTCGACGAAGCCATCGCAGCGTACCGCGGACGTAAGACAGCGCATGTTCGCCTCGCAGTAGAAGCCTTGCGGGTTGTTCAAGCACGACGGGCACTTCGCCTCGTCTTCGCCACTTGAGGAAGCAGAGAACACACGGTACTATGAGCTCGATGACGCAGCGACCCCCTTTTTACTTACCCAACGCAGTCAGCGTAACCGTCGCACAGCTTGCTCGCTGGAATGCACTTTGCTCGTGCTTCGCTGACACACCGGAACGTGTTGCTGGGCGCCGCGCACGAGCACAGCGCCGGTGACTCGTCGGAGCCATCCGTGCAGTGTGGTACCTGGTCGCAGACCTACGGTGGAACCAGGCACAAACAGTCGCGCAGGCAATCAATCAACAGAGATTCGCCGGCTGCACCCGGCTTACAAGTATATAAGCTACACGTGCGTACGTATGACACACATGCCTGGGAAGCTACACGTACGTTTACGTACCTAAAGCGTTCGTAGTTGTGGACATATACCGGGTACGTATTAATCAGCGTTCATATCAACAGTTGCTCGCGTACGTACGAACGTACCTTCGCGCGACTGATGCAGATCTTCGACTGGACGCACTGGAAGGCGACCTCCTTGTCGCACTCCAGCGGACACGACGACTCGCACGCTTGGATCTGCCCGGAACACGCGTAGCGCTTCGGGTACGACTTGCCGTCCGCGCAGACGACGGTCTCGATCGGCGACTCGAGGGTGCATGCTAGACGCATGTGGAAGAAACATCGTAGTCGAATGGAAGAGAAAATCGGCTACGCACGGACGGATGCGCAATTAGTAGCCGAAACAGACTCACCTCCCGGACAATCGATCTCGTCTTCGCCATTGAAGCCACAATCGTTCTGACCGTCGCAGAGCTTTGTGCGCGGAATGCAACGGCCGGTGGTCTTACTGCACAGCACGACGCTGTCGCCAACACAATCTACGAATGCAAAGAACGCAAACTATGATCAATTTATATGTACTGTACACGTACTTGTACGTACACGTACCTGCGTGCACGTACATAACTGACTGTGTGCAGCAGGTACGACAAATCTGTTACTATTTGAATTAACGTACCCATGCACGTGCAATTAAGTTCATCCGAGCCATCGCTACAGCAAAAAAACAGGAAAACAGAATTAACGTACGGTGTACGTAAACTTATGTGCATACACGTGCACTAGAGCCATAGTAGGACCACGGCCGCAAAGTGCTTCGGCACCGTGCAACTTCACTTTTTTCTTTTTTAGAGCCATATACGTATAAGCAGCCGACTAAGAGACAAGAGTGGGTTTCTGCACAGCAGGGATACAGTGCTTGCTGACTAATCGGACGGACGCGCTCACAAACTGACCTGCAGTCGACGATACCATCACATCGACTCCACTGCGGAATGCACTTCTTGTCGGGGACGCAGAATCGAGCATTGTTGTTGCAGCCTACAATCAATCTGACACGAATAGACGGAGGAAGAGCACAACGAAGATCCAAGCCACTGCATGCGTACGTATCTGTGAGCTAACCGTACGCACGAACCTGTGTCCAGCGAGCAGTACTGTTCGTCGTCGCCACCCGGACAGTGTGGATCGCCGTCGCATAGGAACGAAATCGGAATGCAAATATCCGCCTTCTTACACTTGTACTCGAGCCCGGCAAGGCAGCGAGATTCTGCACAACAGGAGGCAAACAATGCTCAACATTAAGCTCGTCTAGTGTGCGCCAGGCAAGTATACTGCACTGTATAGTACGTTGTGTCACACGTACGTACTGCAATAGAGCGTTGACTCCTCGATGTCCGTCGGGCAGTTGTGCTTGCCGTTGCACAGCGTCTGACCGCGCAGGCAGACATACGTGTTCGTGTTCACCTGACACTTGAGCGACGTCAGGCACTCTCGACAGTTCTCCTCGTCGCTCTTGTCGGCACAATCGGCGACACCGTCACAGCGCTTCAGCGTGCTGATTCGCTGCTTCTGCAAAAGTGAGAACACGCCAAAGGTAGAGAAAGAGGGAGCGAAAGGCGTGAATCTCTAGCCCATTCACAGCTCAGTCGAGCAACTCTTATCTTGTCGATCAATCGCTCAACTGATACGATACGTAGCTGAAGATGCCGTCATTACTGTACTTTGTACAGCAGCTTATATTCGATCTTTACACCCACTCGAACGAATATGACACGTGGCACGTACGTACTAGTACGATATATGTACTTTGTGCATCTGCTCGTACCTGTACGTACCGTACATCACATGCGCTCGGACATACGCACGTACGTGTACGTACACCTACAGCCACTAGTACGTATACACATACTCGACCGTACGTAGTATCTACGCGTAGTCGATCACTAAACTCGTGCAGACTTGAGGGGCACTACGATAGTGTACGTACAGTACGTACGGTGCAAATAAAAGCTTGCTTACATTGTTGGAGCAGAGGAAGCCAAATCCCGAGCAGTTCGCAATCGGTGGCGTCACCAACGCAGAAACGGGTGTCAACGGCGAGATGGTCTGAGCTACAATGGGAATGACCGTCGCCGACGATGATGACGACGAGGTAGCTGTAGTCGTCGTCGTTGTTGTCGACGTCGTCGAGGTTGTTCCATTCATCGTCTTCATGTCGTTGAGAGCAGCAGCAGCTGATGCTGCTGCAGCGCCGCCGACTTGTGCTGTGGCGTTCTTGAGTGAAGTCGCCGTCCCATTCGTACCGCCGGCTGCCTGCTGTGCTGCTGACAGTGCCATCGTCTCGTTATTGCCAACGGCGACGCTCACGTTGTTGGAAGCGGTCGGAAACGGTCGTCGAAACTTGGAGCTCGTCAAACCACCGCAGTCGATGGCCGGATGTTGGCAGAAGTTGTCGAACGAAAGATCTGCACGTTCAAGCAAGAAGCTAGCAGCTTACGTACGTGTACAACACGTGCGTACGCGAGGTCAAATCGTTGGCCTTGAATTGAGGATAGACGGTCGAGAAGCTGTCGATGATGCCCTTGTCGAGTGTATTCATCGTGTCTTCAGCCATCTCGTTGTCGAAGGAGATCGACGGCTGCTTCGGTTGCACGTCGACGGAGAATGTTGCGAAGAGCTCGTTGTCGACGAGACTGAAAGCAGAAGAACGAGTGAGATGACGAAAAGAGGGGAGAAACTTGCACTGACATACAGAAGATTGCTAGCAGTTACGTTCTCACAGGCGGTCACGTGACAGAGATCCGACTTGGTCAACGCCGTAGAGATCTGAACAGCAGAAGGTCTCACATGCATGAAGGTCTCACAGACTACAGCAGCTATCTCACCAGCTGGGAGAGATCTTGCATGATGCGTTCTTCTTCGGGTCCGACGAGAGGCTGTCGATGCAGAGTGGTGGTAGGGGCCTCTCGTCGTGCGTGCTTCGGACGTACAGTCGTGTTCGTCGTGCCATTGCTGCCGTGCATCGGCGTTGGAGATGCTGTCACGGCGTGGGTCGTGGTCGTTGTGGATGAACCATTGCCGGCGGCGATTGTCGTGAGATTGTCGGCGTGCTTCTCAGACTCGAGCCGTTGGATGACGTAGTCACGGAAGGAGATGAAGCGACCACCGACAGGAACGAGTAGAAGCGAGACGTTGCCCACGAGCACCGCGCTGCCTGCACGTCAGCAAGTAGACCAGATGCAACAGCTAGTTCGCCGTTCTAACTCCATCCCGAACACAACTAGCTAATATAGCTTTCATGCATGACACCTACCGCCAGTCGATGAGTCCTGTGCGGGATTTGCTGTCGATGAACCTAATTACATATCACACACGATGTGGATTCAGTTTACTACTTGCATACAACACAGCACTCGTACCGAGAAGCTATTAGCCACCTCGCTGATTATGATTCACCAGCTTCACATTATGCGTTCTACTTGTCTGACGTATACTACTGGCCATAAATTTATGACGTCACGTAAAAATTCGAATTTTCGGACCCCCTCCCCACTTCCCCTCAAACTGTGACGTCATAAATGCATGGCCCCTACGACTACAAGCGCAATGCGTTGTACGTTAGTTGCATTTAACATACTTGCTGATTTGCGATTCGCGAGCGTTGCCGGCAAGATGATGATGAGCAGAATGATGATGGCCAGAATCGCCGCCAGAACGAAGACCTTCGGTCGAGCACACCAGCTCGATCGCTTCAGTTGCAGCAGTCTCGACGCCCTTGAAGGAAGACGGTGAATGAATTGAGACCGAGAAGGGAAGAACCTACCTTCGACTGCTGTAGTTCTGATTTGGATCGGCTGGCTCGAACTGCGCATCGGTGCTCGTCAGCGTCGTCTTGTCGGCCTTCTTGTAGTGAATGTTCACAACGGGAGTCTGAAAGGTTGAAGGAGTAAGGGAGATAGGAACACGAGAAGATAAGCTAACTCACATTTGCATCGAGGTCGCCCGGCGTGTAGGACGCCGCTCGAACGCCGGAGAAGGATGGATCGAGATTCATTGGATCCGCGATCTATCTACGATCGGTCCTTTGATGATGATCGCGATGAGAAACGGCAACTGACGGGCGATTGTCGTGACGTCGGTCGTGCAAAACGAGACAGGTGAAGCTGAGCCGACTGTTGACAGCTCTCGTCGATGTCTCAACTTGTTTTTTAGAAAAATTATTAAGATTTTAATTTGTCGGAAGCCTTTGTTTGCTACTGACGAGAAACATGTTTTAAATTTTGAATAATCATAAAGAAGAAGCTTTAAGGATGCTCTCGGCTATGCTCGCTTGGCGGCTGTTCAACTTTGGTTTTTTTGAGGGCGTCAACAAGGTCATAGGATCCGGTTCAATCTCTTTGAGACGCTGCATGCATTTGTTGTGATTTGTAGGCGGACGTCTATCTAGCTAGTAGGATGCCGAAACTTCGTAGTCCCACCAAAACTAGGCCTACTTAGCTATGAAATTTGAGCACTCACCCATATATCTTATACATACTTTCCACATAAAGTACGTTTCGAAATAGTAACCCTTTAAGGATGTGTCAAAAAGCCGTGACTCCATTTCGTCTTTCCGACCACTACTCATTGCAAATCGAGCTCATTTTCGACGGGTCGCCGTGGACCAACGGAATTACTTTCCAAATAGTGCCAAACTCCACTGATTTTAGCTGGAACTAGTTGGAAGACCTCTTCTCTGAAAGTACGACTAGAAAGTGCCGTTCCAGTAGTTTTACAACCCTGTTACAGACAACACGCAATGTAAACGTTCACGCTGTTTTAACGTGACAATAGAAACAGAACGCGGTCGTCATCAATCGTTCAGTTTTATTACACAAGCGCATACACACGTCTTTCATACTGGACGAGTACAATAGAGAGCAGCAGGCACGTAGGCAGGATTTTTTCTTGGGGAAGCTGAGCAAAGGTTGACGGTTTATAACAGTGATGCGAAATACGAACGCGAAACTTTTCTGCTCATTTTGTTGTCATCGTCAGACCCAATAGGGTGAACCATAGCTCCTTCAGCTCTATGGTGGCTACGTCCCTGGACAGCACAGAGCTGCAGAGCATTCGTTCAGCACTCACTGGACGAGTTGAGTCTGATGCAAGTGTTCGGATGAGGAATTGTTCCACCTTTAAATAGCGACGTGTGGTTGCAAGTATGTGTTCGGGTCATATCCACGTCAAATAATGTAAACAAACGCATGTGCCTATCAAAACACGAAGAGCAAACTTCGTCTGACATGTATCTATTCTCCAGTTTCCTTTTTAGTTACGCCCACATGCACAAATTTAGCTATTAGCTTCGAATGCACTGGCTTCCTATACGTCGACGTATGCAGCAATGTATACTCGATCCACACACACACGGACGGACACACACACATACAAGAAAGAGCAAATGCCATAAAAAGAAAAGCCTGAAAAGTAAAAAAAAAAGAAATAATTTTAAGCACAGCGGAGGCCTACGCGAAATGGGAATGCACACGGAACACATTCAGTACATAGAAAACGTCACACAATGCATGATTGAACGACGCAACGCTACGTGTTGTGACCAGAGAATAAGACTCACTCAATACACGACGGAAGCTGACTAGTCAGACTGAGGCTCCATGCCGGAATGAACGTCGCCCAAAACCGCGACAAGAGCGCGCGACGGAATGTAAGAAAAAGAATGCACAACAATCGGCATCAAGCAAGCAGTAAAAACCGCAGTGACTCAAGCGAATCGAGAGAGCGAAAGCAAAGCGAGATCGACTCGAAAATACACACCGTAACTTATGTACAGTACATGCATACACAAAGCGATCAAAACCGTTCCTGACTAGGCGACGGACAGTACTGTTAAAACTGCAACTTCTCACAACTGAAACAAGGTTACTCCTTACTACTTCAATGTACTTTTCCATTAGATTACTCGTTTCCACACACAACACAATGTACTGTACATAATTTCAATTCCTCACTAACGCTCAGGTGACAAACAGTTAAACCCCGCTTTTCGTCCCGTCGACGAGCAGTGTGCCACGAAGACATTCGCGACGGGAAGCCCATGAGGGGGTTGATTCGAGTGCATCGCCGCAATGGTAGCGACAGCAAGCGACGCCGCTTGACACGCGGAACGATGCAGAGACCAATCGAGTTGCTGGCAGTCGACCGAACAATAACTACATTAAGACCCAATTGTGAAAGGTGTACAGTTAACCTAAGTGTGTAAGCGGGACCGCCGCATCCCCCAAACTAGGATGATAACCCCTGGGGGAATGGACGCTTCAGATGAGGTAGCTACTTACCGCGCTTGGCGACAGAGACCGCACACGGCGAACTCGCCGACCTCTTGTTCGATATTCGTGCATGCTGGTAGATGACATTCGAAGATCGAACGGGCGAACAGATCGTCATCTAAGAGAAGAGCACCGTTTGAGCAAACTGTTAAACAGTGGTTGTCAACTGTTTTGAATCGAGGTGTATTATGTACCAATCGGTGGGTACCCGCAGGAGCGATATCCGCCTTTGGCTGTATCCGTACCCGCCAATCGCTAGTATTACGTATAATATACGCCACACAACACGAATTGAAGTATGGGTATTATTACTACTCGTGTGTACACATCGATTCAATACCATAGATTTCGCCATTGTTTGTAAAGCAACGCAACTGCTCCGAACCGCGCGCCGTCCGGAGTAAATCTGCTACGCTTGCCTGCAAAAATACACAGAAAGATAACCACGATGCTTTTTAGATGGAAGAGACATACTTCAACTTTTTATATAGAAATGTATGTACTACGATGAGCAAAAGGGTTCTGTATAAGCTGTTTCACCACGCGCACTATTGAGTGGGTTTCGGGCGATCTTAGCTGACTTACTTGGTCACTTCGGAGAAACTCTTGCACTGCGAGATAGTAGACACTGCTTCTGTGAGAAGTGTCGGGCTTTGCGGGAACGGAAAGGGAAAACGATGAGGATAGGCGGCGTGTCAAAGTAGGGTGCTTTATGTATTCGTCATGCTGGCGTTGTTCCTGCTCATTTGTCGGTGAAGTAACTGATGTACGTGCCAGTGCTCGATGAGTGGAGGGGAGATCGTCTCCGGATTGTCTTGCAGGGATGAGTATTAAATTCGTGCGTCGATTATCCATCGTGATACCGTTCTTGTGTGCGATGATAAAGCCTTCGGGAGGACCACATCCGCAGTGGGCTTCCCTGAAGACGTACGAACGAATATACGACAGAGATGGGTACTGTTAGTGCTAATGCTAACGCACCATAAAAATGTGTGCAAATATTCTCCTCTGCTGCAACCTTGCCGTTCGTATATCCACACGAACAATCGCAGACCGCCGCCGTTTGCATTCACAATTAGTCTAGGCTGTAACCACAAGAAAATAATGATAGATGGGCGGAATGAAGCATGCTTGAAACAAATTCACATACTTCGAGAACTGCTTGTCGTACTAAATCAAAGTCTTCGCTATCGAGCATGACATATTTAACCTAAAAGCGTAAAGAGGCTACGATAAAAGATAAGTGACAAAAAGTAATAGCAAAAATGCATTTTGCTTACTTTGCCAGCATAATATCCAACTCGAATGATGACAACTTGGTCAAGCTGACCTGCTTTGTAGAGCACCATGTCAAAGACTAAAAGCGCCGTCCCTGTGTAACAACAGATTGACGGGAACAGCTAGAAAAACGCGAGCATCTGTGCAAATGCATACAAAACTGTGCA
>JAQGBB010001794.1:0-12437 GCA_034691745.1 Prismatolaimus dolichurus | reverse complement strand
GAAAACTTTCTCCGCGGATGTAGTAAAAAACCTTGTTTTTCGAGGTGAAAATCGCACCTTCGAAATTCCATTTGCGCGGATCGCTCCCGTTCCCGCTAGGGGACGCTTTTGTGCGTGTCACCCCTGGCGCTGAGAGGGGCTAAGTAGGCCTTCAATATAAGCTATCAGCAACCCCGACACGAATTCGTCTGTGCATGCCACATGCGTGCGTGCTAACGAACGGCGGGTACCGAAATTTTGCCGGGTATGGGTAAGGGTACAGTCAAAAACCCGGGCGCAGGCGGGTACGGGTACAGATAGGACGAACACAAATTTTCATGTGTTGAACATAGGAAGTATCAAAATAGCAGCGCTGTTGATAGACAATGCTTTGACTTTGTGCAAAATTAGTCAGGGGCGCCCATACGGGGGCGGGGGACGGACCCCCTTCTAACCGGTTAAAAACAAAGAAAAATTTTAAGTTTTTGGCGGACGAAAAGCGATCAAAATGATTTTTGACAGCGAAATTCCATAAAAAATGAACACAAATAGCCAAAATTTTGCCTCGCTACGTTCGGCATCTGTTTGACTAGCTTTCATGGACATTTTTTTGGCAAAATAAATTTTTTTTTTCAAAAATTTCTAATGGTCTCGGCGTGTAGCCCTCGACGAGATGAGCTCAAATATGCCGCTCTTTTTGCGCTCCTATGTTTCTACACAGAGTTATAAGACGCCAAAAATTTGGGCCCCTCCCAACCAAAGGTCATATGGGCGCCCCTGTTAGTATCATGTTGTGTACAGAATTTTACGTTGATAAATAAAACACGCCGCGAACGAAGCAAGCGACGAACAATTTAGCACTTACGAAACACAAGACAAGTTGGATGTACCGATCCTCGATGACCACTCACGTCAAAGCCTGGTTTAGATGGTCAAAAACTTGTTTCTGTAAACAAATTTACATCTCTTAAGCTTCAACATGGGGGGTGCAAAAAACACGAAATTTTTTCGAACACGAGTTTTAGTCGCTCTTCAGTTTCGGATGGTCTAGAGTGACGAATTTTGCTCGATTAGCTGTCTTCAGATGCTTTCCTGCCATCGGATAGGCGTTACTTACAGGGCCTACGGAGCGGCACGCCCGGCGTGTTCAACCAGGCAGCAGCTGATAAGCTGACAGTCCACACAGATGCCCGTTGCACTGATTTTTGCGCAAACGAAGGCCGCTGATGGGCGGAAATGCATTGGACGCCGACGAGCTACCGCTCTCGAGTTGGTTTGACGCCGAGACGTTTGGAATCGAAGAAGAGCAGCTTATAATTGGTGCGATCTTTTTACGGCAAAACTAGGAAGCGCCATGCGCAAAGGTTTCTTTCAGAGAAGCGCCTCAGAAAGGGCATATTTGCGGTCGTCTATCGGGGAAAGCTCAGAAAATCTGACGACGAAACCGAGCGAACCGTTGCTGTAAAGCGAGTCCGCGGTAGGTGGGAAGTAATTTTGAGGGTAATTGGCACTATTTGTTGGCTTTATTTTGCACGCCAGAAGTGGCGTCATTCCAAAATCGTGTGGCGCTGCGAAATGAGCTCGAAATTTTGTGCAATGTCGGTACGCATGAAAATATCGTTTCGCTGATTGGAGCAATTATTGGAGAAGAGCCAGAAGGTGTGATGTAAATAAACTCTTAACTGCATGTAGTAATGCAAAATTTTAAATTTGGTTAATATTAGTTTACTTGTAAGTTAGCTTAAAAAATTGAAATTTTCTTTTTTTTATTATTATTTTATTTTTTAAGTTTAATTTCTCTTTCTTGCTTTAGCTCAACTTTCTCTGGTTCTGGAATACTGTAAATACGGATCGCTAAAGTCTGTGCTCGACGCCTACGGGCTGTTCAAACCCGGTTACACGCACCCTACTATAGCTAACATAGTATGTACACAGTGCCGCTTGAGTGGGGATGCCGTTTCGGTGCACAAATTTTTTTACTAGTACACGGTGTACGTTTTCGGTGCACGCGGTGCACGTGCACCAATGTGCGCCGAAAACGAAAAAAATCTTTCAGACCCATATTCTTTCCACGTTAAAGCCACGCCGATGGTAGATTGTCTATTTGGCGTGGAAGCAAAAGGCAAAAATTTAACAAAACCATAAAAAACAATTCTAAAGTTTGCATTTTAGGATAAGAAGTGTTCAAATTGTTTCATTGAAACTTGAGAAATTTAGCAAAAATAATCGGAATTTTGTCGAAAATCTGCAAATTTCGCCTCAAAATTTTCGGTGCACAGTCGGTGCAGAAATTTATTCCTTATGCACCGTGCACCGAAAATGTGCACCGTGCACTGTGTACCGCGTGCACCAAGTGGAATTCCTAAGCTTGAGAGCATGAAAGCTGAACTAGTTTTCATCTAGCTCCCTTCTTCAGGCCTCCACTGGTGTGCGAAACTTCCAGCAAATAGAGCCACTCAGTCTGCACTGCTGGTCGATTCAGATCGCAAACGGAATGGAATATCTTCTCGGCAAAAATGTGAGTCAGGAATGCAGTTTCAAGCCGAAAACAGCCGTTTGACAAGTCGATTTTCGCAGATTACACACGGCGATCTCGCAGCGAGAAACGTGCTAATAGATAGCAACTTTGTCGCGAAGGTGAAAAACTTTGGCATCGTTCGGAGCGTCGAATATTACACGGTGCCACGGGACGTAAGTCTAGGAATGTCGGCGATTCGAGATAGGCCCAGTTCTGGTCACTAACTGGGCGCCTTCCACAAAAGACGTCTGAGCCGAGGGGGGAGGGGGTCTGGCCGAAGTGCGAAAAAAGTGGACATTTCTGGGCAAGAGGAGGGGGGTCAGGCCAAAACGGACATTTTCGGACAAGGAGGGGTTCAAAAATTCAAATTTTTCTCGCACGTCTTTTGTGGAAGACCCCCTGTCCAAAACCGGAAGCTGAAATCTTGATTTCTATTTGAATTTCACTATTGCGAGGCCGCAGAAGTGTCTGAATCTCGTACAAAAGACTGGAAGCTTTGTGGTTGGTAAAAGCCAACTGCTTGTTAGAGGTTTACCAGGGGAATTCAGTTTTGCTGCTTAGTCAGGCGTTTGCTTCTTATTTCATCCGGCAAGGAGCGAGCGAAGCGAGCGAAAAATAAAGGAGGCTTACTGTTCTAGTGTTTTTTTGACCCTGCAAGTCTAAAAATGCAGTTTTGAGAAAAATCGTTTTTTAGTGTTCCGTTTCATGGAGGCGCAGTGCGTTTGATTCGATTTATTCACTTGTAACTTGACCAGTGGGACGCGCTTGCTGAAGCCTCCTGCCAATCCTATAACGTCAGCGGTGTGATGGGCTACCGTGTGGTCACTTTTTTGACATAACACTGCAAGTCGATTTGCAGCTTTTTAACAAAAAGCACCAGTGTTACTGGTCACTTTTGGATTTGCCCCCTTTCCCCCTCGAAAATCGAAAGTTAGCGGACGTCTAGAGGATCATAGTACACTATGTTCCAAACTGTTGCAGAGTGTTCCACTGTGTTCCACGGTGCTCCAGAACACAACGTATATACCTAGTGCTTTTTTTACTTATGTGCCGGATGCCTTTCGCCCTGGCGATTTTACTTGTTTATTTGCTGCTTGACTTAGACTCACAAGTTCGAGTTTCATGTGCTAGGACAAAACACTGCCTGCAGCGTGGATGGCCCTCGAGTCGTTGAGCGAGTTTCAGTTCTCACATTGTTCGGATTTGTAAGTTACACTCATTTTCGCGAAAGCCACTCATTCGACGGCTTTCCTGCCAGGTGGAGCTTTGGTGTCGTTCTCTGGGAGATGTACTCGTGCGGGAGTGAGCCGTACGGCGGCGACGCTAGGTCCGAAACGCTTCTTCCCCGCCTACAAAGTGGCGGCCGTTTGAATAAACCGGACGGAGCGCCGCTTCCAATGTAGGCAGCGAGGGGAAGCTATTATACTTGAAATACGAAAAAAACGCCAAGAACGCTGGTTTTTCGATAAATTTTATAATTACAAGTAAAAAAGAATTGATTTTAGGATAAAATTATAACAATTTGCACGTTTTAGCTATAAATTGATGTGCGAATGCTGGGACGCCGAGCCGGGCCTGAGGCCCAACTGGAACTGGTGCAAGGAGAGAATTCTCCAAACCGCAAACGCCGATCTACTGAAGCCGCCGAGGGTGGCGCCGACGAAGTTGCTCGTCTACCTGATCACCGTGATGGCGGCGATTGGTGGATTTCTCTTCGGCTACGACACGGTAATGAGAATGGGCACACTGACTTCATCACGCCCGGACGCCAAAGAATTTTTTTGCCTATTCGAACGTGTTTGACACGTAGAGCGTCCGTTTTCAGGGAATCGTCGCCGCAGCAATGGTGCTCGTCATCCGCGATCCCAGCATGAACGAGAGCGGAAACATCACGGATTTCTGGCACGAGCTGATCGTCAGTTCGACGACTCTCTCGGCAGCCGTGTTCTCGCTCGTCGGCGGTCCCTTGAACGAGCTGCTCGGTCGCAAGAAGGTCATCATCCTCACCGGGTTCCCCTTCATCGGCGGTGCTGTGCTTTTGGCGTTCGCTCCAGCCAAGGAGTTTCTCCTCGCCGGACGACTAATTCTCGGGGCAGCCATTGGCATGTCGTCGACGAGCATTCCTGCGTACGTCGCCGAAGCTGCGCCGCCGAACATACGAGGCCGACTCGTGACGCTGTACCAGCTGTTCATTACCATGGGATTCCTGATTGCGGGCGTTCTCGCCGGCGCCTTTAACTACCTGAAGCCAGACGTGTCGTGGAGGTAGGACAAACGTGTTTGTCGTGTGTGCAGGAAGCAAAGTACTCTTTAGGACTGTTTTCTCATAATGTCACAATCGATTTTCGCGAGCTTGGCGAACTGATTCTGGTCCGATGTCGTTTCCCCGTCTCCCCCGTATCGCCCGAAAAAAGTTAGCCGCGGACGGTGTGAGCAGTGCAGGCTTACCATTGGCAAGTTGCCGGTTTGCCAGTGGTAGGCGTTCAACTTGCCAATGGTGCGTGCAAACCTGCCAATGGTGGGGGCCTAATTGCGCGTATGAGTGCGTGCGTGCATCAACCCTGACGATAACTTTAGTTTTTCTCAAGCTCAAAAGTTTGAAAAGGTGTAAAAGTTTCAAATCAAAATGAATCTGTGTAACCGTAGATAGTCCCTTTGCTACTCTCGTCTCTGTCCGATGCTCCTAGGGGTCTGTGCAGCAGGGGAGTGGACGTTCGGACTTGGCAAATTTATGCGAAAAAGGCACATGCGTGTATTTTTTAAACGAAATGTTCTTTTTTGCTGCAAACACGCTGCGAGACAACTGCTGCATTTGTCGCATGCATTCGCCTTTTCGGAATCTCTTTCGAAAGGGAATGATATAAAAATTCACCACTGGAGTCTCAAATCAAAACACCATCATTCGAAAACTGTCGTCTTGAGAAAACAGCGGTTTTGTTTTCGTGACCTTTCGACGCGTTTGTGCACGTTTTCGTTTCAAAACACCACAAGTCGGCATTCTCAGATCAAAACACAATAATTCAAGACTCATGCCAATCGTGTGCGTGAGTCACAGAGCAATTTGACTTTTGATTCGAAAAACTGCGAAAAAATTGAAAAAGCAAAATGTCAACGGTTGGTGCCAACTTGCCAATGGTAGGTGCCAACTTACCAATCGTAGGTGCCAACTTACCAGTGGTAGGTGCCAACTTACCAGTGGTAGGTGCCAACTTACCAGTGGTAGGTGCCAATTTGGCAATTCTTAGATGCCAACTTGCCAACGGTAGTTGCCAATTTGCTAACGGTGGGTGTCAAATTCTGTTTTGTTGATTGTTGTTTTTTATATTTTTTCGTCGGTTTTCGGAAACGAAAATGAAATGATCGTGTGACCAACGAATACCGACGAACTTTGTTGTTTCAAAACACCACAAGTCGGTCTGCATACTGTTGCGATAAAATAAATTGATTTTTTCGCATCAAACTTTTTGATCCAACGTCCGTACGTACTTCCGATCGAATTTCTTATCAGTGCCATGGATGCGCATGACTATTTCGGCGAGAAAGAGCCCTTTTAATTCAAAACACCATAATTCGAATTATGGTGTTTTGATTTGAGACTCCAGACCTGCGCTCAAGCCAAAATCATGCAGTCAAAATACCGTAAGATGAGCGCGTTGATAATGCATGCTGTCGATAGCAATTCCTTTTTCAACGATCACCCGGGGATTCCGAAAAGGCTAGTGTTGTTGTGACGCAGCGATAAATTTACTATGCGTGCCCGCCGTGAATCAGTCTTCAACACTTTCTTGATGAACTCGCATGAAACACACTCGGGATCACAAAGGTTGTATGTATCGTAGACTGATGTTTGGTGCAGCGGCAATTCCAGCAATCATACAGTCGGTGGGATTCTTCTTCATGCCTGAAAGTCCGCGCTGGCTCGCGACGCACGGAAAAGTGGAGGAGGCGGCAAAGGTTCTCGGAAGAGTTTGCTCAACGAAGGAGATCGCCGACTGGGAGCTTCGGGCAATAACTCGCTCGTACCGAGAAGCCAGAGTGGAGCTGGAAGAAACAGGCAACGTATTCCACATCTTGAAGCCCAATCCCAGATGTTCCTCTGCTCTTGTCGGGGTTTTTCCCGAGACATGTTTGGGGCAGTTTTGAATAGTGTTTTTGCGAGCATTTTTCAACTTTTCCGCTTCAATTTCCTACAGGGGCCAAATAAATGTTTCTGATTTTTCTTTTCCAGCAGGCTCAGAAAAACTTTTCCTGTTTCCGTCGAAAACCCTGAAAACTGAGCTTTTCTTTTCCGTTTATTTCGGAGATGTCGTTTTGAACGCCTGAGCGCAAATGAAAACAGTTTTCAGAAGCAGAGATTTCTTCTGCGTTTTCGGCGTCTTCGCTTTCATTATAAAGCCAGGCCCTGGAAAGTTTTATGGCAAAGCAACTTTGAAGAAATTCGCAACGGGCAGCAAAATGTCTTTCAAGGGATATTTGCATTTCGCCGTAGAAGTGGCTTCTGATAAAAGACGTCGGCAAAAATGATTTTTGACCGCCTGGTAGGAAAAAAGTCGCCTACCCGTGTAAAATTTACGTAGAGTCCGCCAGACTCGACCCTCCGCTCAGTCATACTTTTTTATGCAAGCTCCTAGCAGAGGGGTAAAAGGCGTTTTTAAACGTTAAAACGTTTGCAGGTAGCCGATATCCACTGGTTACGCTGCTCAAAACGCCACATCTTCGGCGGGCCCTCATCGTTGGCTGCACACTGCAGGCTCTGCAGCAGCTATCGGGAATTAATACCGTGACGTACATTGCCACAGTTTTTGCTCCACGCCATTTTTAGCCCTTTATCTTTTTGGAAATTTCCGGTCTTTTTTCGTTCAGGTACTACAGCGTGTCGATAATCCAAATGGCTGGCATCGACAGTGTCAACTTGTCGATCTGGCTCGGCGCTCTGGTTTCGGGTTTCAAATTTCTCTGCACGTTCATCGGTCTCTACTTGGTCGACAAAATAGGCCGAAGGAAGCTGTTGTTAGGAAGCATGGCAGGTAATGGAAGCAGGGCAAGTGAAGCGGGTTCTGGATCCGAAGTCGTGTTTTTTTCTGGAAAAAACGGAAAGGAAAAGTTCTGTTTCCGGGTTTGGGTCCCGAAAACGAAAACGGAAAAATTTTCCGACCCTTCCGGAAACACAAAAAGTTTTCTGGGCCAGAAAAATTTTTTTTCAGTCTGTTCCAGAGAAATTTTTGCCAAATTTATGATATAAATTGTGCTTTCAAAAATTATTTTCGTGAACGTTAGTTTTCCTTGCTTTGACTTGAAAGACAGCTGCTATTTTCTGCATTTTCTGTATTTTCTGTAGAGCACATATGTGAGAATTGACAAAAGTTTGGAAACTAGTTTAATTTTGGCTTCGTCGGAAACGGAAAGTTTCCGTTACTTTCCAACACAGTCAGAACCTAAAGAAACACTAGAACGTTTTCCCGACTCTACCGCAAAAGGAAAAAGTCGGAAAAGAAATTTTTCAGGCCTAAGGAAAAGAAACACGAAAGTTTCAAAAATGGCCCGGAAGGAAATCGCTACTCCGAAGTGTCTAGCTATGATGGCTTTCGACGTGAAAATTTTTTGTGGCGCCTAATTTTCTCCTCAAACCGCTCTAGCTACGGCTCCTACGGGTTTTCACTAGATTGGCTCACACGATAAGTGAAAATACAACAAAGTTTCAGTTCTTTTCAAAACTTTTGGAATTGTTCTGCAAGAAGCTTTCGTGCGGTCTGACAGAATCTGTCCTTTGGGCTTAAGCGGCGATACACAATTTACGTGAAAGAAAAATTTGAATTTTTCGATCCCCTTCCCCCCCCCCCCCCATATAAATTTTCGTAGCGTTTGGCCAGACCCCCTCAAGAACGCAAAAATTTACGTAAACATTTGGTCACCCAGAATTTGTATTTTTTTAAGTTGGCGAGGTTCAAAACAGTGGCTTTTCAAGCCGAACAAACGAGGAAACATAGAACATTTTTGTGCGAAAAAAATGTTGGCAGGTCTAGAGGAGAAAACTTTGCGCCGCACGGCAGTGGTTTTCCAAGTGATGCCCATCTGGGCTGGTCAAAAACGAGCTTTATCATGGAAACACGTCTAAATAGGCTGCGTCGCTTGTCTCGTCATCCTGAGCGTTGGATTCAAGGTAATCGACGACGGCGCACCGTCGAAATTCTCAAATATGACCAAAACCGATGCAGCATATCGCTGTGATCCCTCCAGCTTTCGCAACCCCGACCATGCAGACGTCTATAAGTGCACAGACTGTGAGTATGCGCATGATTGTGGCTTTTGTTACTTCTCCGCTGACGACCCGACGACGACCGATGGCGTCTGCTTGGCTTTGGATGACGACAATCGCGACTATTCGAAGAACGGAAGTGCATGTGAGAAGCGAACCGATGGAAAACTTCCGCCGGGTGTACGCTTTGCCATTGAGTCGTGCCCGAGCAACTTGGTTTGGTTTCCACTTCTCGGCATGATGCTCTACATATGCTCATTCGCTGCAGGTTGTAAAAAAAATGTCGATTTTTTATAGGGGCAAACACTTATAGTGTTTTTATTAAATTCATGAGGGTCTAAAAGGTTTCGCTTTTCAAATCAAAATTATGTTTTTGTCACCCACCTGTGAATAGCAGGACTTTCTGAAAGAGACAAATAGATTTTTGAAAGTAAAAATTTTAGTGTCCACGCATTTTCAAGGCGGGTTTTGAGTCAGAAGACGACTCTCCAGGTCTTGCTGTGGATTTAGAAATGGAGATTTCGTAGAAGGGCTAATATTAGTTTTAAACATATATGTTGAAAATTATGTTTCGATTTTACCTTTAAATCGACAATTTAACGTTCATAGGTTTTGGTCCAATGGTGTGGACAATAAACGCCGAAATTTTTCCGCACGTTGTTCGAAGCACGGGTTGTGCGATTTCGACCTTCTTCAACTGGACATTCAACCTCATGATATCGTTGACATTTCTTACGTTGGCAAACAGCATAACAAAACAGGGTATAAAGAACTGACAGCCATGAATGAAGCCAAGTGTTTTACTGGACTGACATACTTCTATCGTCACCGAGCAGGTGCCTATCTTCTCTACGCCGCGATCACGACAGGCGGCTTCGTCGTCTGCTATCTCATCGTCCCCGAGACGCGAAACAAGGAGCTCGAAGAGATGCAGCATCTATTTCGTCGACCCTTCTGCACTTATCGCACTTCGAAGACAACCGAGTAACTGACTTCAGCCGCAAAAGCGGAAAGAACAAGTCGGACGCACCGATCCGTAGGCCCACTCACACCGGGAATCCTTTGGGGTTAAACAAGATTAGCGGCCAAGATGACCATGAATGGCGTTTCTTAAGCTCTCAATAGTGAATCACCAACACAGAAAATGCACACGTTTTGTTCATGCGCGAAATCTAGTGCAGAAAACGTCGCCTCGATCGGTTGCTTCTAGCTGGAGATCGACGCGGCATGGACGGACGAACGGACAAAAGCGATTGCAACAGACTTCACTAACGTGTGTAACCTTGCTTAAAAATAAACTTGAGCCTTTTCAGGACGTTCACGTGTTCCCTCTCCATTCGTCTGCCGTAAGGAAACGGCCAACTCTGACCGGGATCAAAGTCCGGCGGCTGAACCGAATAGCAAATTTCCAGTTGGAACAAGTTTCGACGTAATAGACTTTATCGACACAACAGCGGTTTGCAAGGCTATTCGTCTCCACTTCTTTTGCCGCAAAAATTGACTTACCCTTTGGAAAGCTGTACATGGCAATAAAGCCTCTTCAACAGAAGGATTTTTTCCAAGTTCCACCCGAATCCCCCTGGCTGTGTCGGTTAGGACTGCTTAGCGGTGGCTTTTGTACACAAAAGACTTGAACGAGAAAGACACGCAACCAAACCTTGATAAAATGTAGCAAAGACACATCCCAAGCAGCTTATGGCCTTCTGCTACGTCATCATGCGGAATGCCATCGATCTCAAATTCGACGACTTTTCGCGCGGCCGAAGCGTCCGTCTCTGCGTGGG
Source organism: Prismatolaimus dolichurus (assembly GCA_034691745.1). Lineage (NCBI taxonomy): Eukaryota > Metazoa > Nematoda > Enoplea > Triplonchida > Prismatolaimidae > Prismatolaimus > Prismatolaimus dolichurus. Next base: position 1,900 of record JAQGBB010001794.1, on the reverse strand, counting down.
CACGTGCACAAACTCGAGCACGGGACCTTCCACAAAGGACGTCGGCGCGGAGGGGAGGGTGGTTGGGCCAAAGTTTATCTTGTGCGGTTACCTTGGGCAAAATAATGCAAACAAAATTGCAGCGATATGTTTGAAAGAAGTACCTTGAAACCGTATTAGCCTTTAAACTGCCTCAAAAGTACAACTTTTACCCTCAGGCAAGCCATCCTTTTTTTCAGAAATTTTTCCAGCCAGCAAAATACGTAATTCTGATCTTGACAATTTTTTGAAAATTTTCCTATTTTCGAGCGCCCGTAGAAGAGGAAAGTGATGTACCTGCCGCTAATTAACACGGCAGCAGGTAGAGCCGGGAACCAGGGGCTCTCAGATTTCGCAGCCCGGCTGGGCAGAATGGTGTCGCCCGAGACTCATGCGTCCGATCCGCTACGAGGGCTGTGCGACGCCCTGCTCAGCTGCGCTGTGCAAAAAGCGGCGTTGGCTAGGAAAAGCGAGTTGGCGAGAGAGATATGGACTTATGCATTTATTTTTAGGTGCCATAGTTTACTTGCGAGTAGAAGGTTTACTAGCTACTCTGCTAGCTTTCCTCGTGTTGCGGACACACAAAGTTCAGAGTTCGCCAGTTTTCGCACATTTGCGTCCTTTTGAGGAATTTCAATTCAGATTCGGATTAACAAGTAAAGTTCCATCACCTAACTTGGTATCAGGTTCACGGCACGCCTTGGCGTCGTCAACTTTAATCCAAAATGTCACATAGGGCATTTTTGTGCGTTTACAACGTCAAGTCGCGTTGTTAGTTAAAACACTATCGAAAGTGAAATTCGCACAAAATTAATTACGCATGTCAACGGAAACAAGTTGAATAGTTGAATTGTTCAGAGCCGCCGGTAAAAACGAGTTGAAACTTCACGAAAACAAGTGTGTGTCGCCGGACTCTGAAAGTTGTTTTAGGTTTATTCATGCGCGTCTGCTACAATCGCAACATTTAGTAGTCTCGTAAACAGTTTTTATTCGGAGTCGGGTCTTTGGATGAAGTCTAAAATAAAAAAGTTCACAAATGAAGAACAAAATCGGAAATTGTTTTTTATAGAAGCGTTCATTTGATACGCCTATCCTCTCTAATTTGGATTGGAAAAAAGGGAAATGGAAGACAGATTTTCCTCCTGCGCAACAAAACGACGCAAAAAACTTCTGCGCTCGTCAGCTGCTTGTAGCTAACGGATACAATTACCGCACCCAGCATTATCCGTATTGAAAAATTTAGCTTCCTCGCCTTTTGTCTATTGTTCGTTTATTATTTCGTCAATACGACCGGCGTTTGCACTGTCTCTCGTGATGAGCAGACAATAGTCAGCTTGGCTATTAGTTTAGACAAATGCTACATCGTGATCGAATAATAACTTCTTTCCACAGCGCTGATGTCGTTCTCCGTGACTCCGTGAAACGTTCGCCGTCGTCGCAGCTTTTGATCGAAACGGATTTCGTTTGAATAGCGTCCAAAGTTCTATTTTTGATTAAGCTCAAACTCTCCGTTGAATCATGAAACTCGCAAGCATATTTGGTATCCCTGCGCATGCCTGTGCAGCTGCTGCGTTTTTTGCTGCTTCACAATAGACAATTTTCATTGGGCCTATAGGCATTACACAGTTTTTTCACGCGATAATTTGCGCGCTGTAGTGGAAAATAAATGCCCATTTTAAACTGGCTCCGAAAAATTGTTGAATCGTTCAACGTAACGCCCCTTCGAGTTGTGTAATTGTAAACTAAGCAGGCATTTATTACGTATGCGCGATGTTTTTCGAAGCTAAACATGCAACATAAGCTTCAATTTGCTACAAAACAATCTCAAAGCTGCCTTTTCCACATCGAAAAAATTAATTTATTCGTGAAGAAATGAGAAAAT
>JAQGBB010001793.1:0-12438 GCA_034691745.1 Prismatolaimus dolichurus | reverse complement strand
CGAAAACTTCACGGTCGGCAGAGCATCGACGTCGACTTTCAGCGGCAAAGGTTGACCTTCGACGACCACCTGCGGCTGGAGATCGCGGATGAAGCGTGGAGGGTATTGCTTGTTCTCCACTGCTCTCAGATGCCGTGTTGAAGTGTTAGCTAAAATTTTTTGTCATAATTTATAATTACTGTAACTGATGTGTAGAAATACGGGGTCAACGTTGGCCATAATGATGTTAGGACTCACTTAGATTCCGCTGAATGAAGCTGCGAGCCTGCGATCGATCTAAAGACAATGAAAAATTTTTTAGCATTAATTAAAAATTAGAAACAATTTTAATTTTTTATTGTAATAGTTTCCGATTTTTTCGTTACTGACAGCTTTAAAAATATAAATTGATCTTGACATACCTAGCTGCTGGTATTTTTTGAAAATCGTTGTAATAAAATAAAAATAATGGGAAATCTGAGGAAATCTAGTGTAAAACATCTTTTTCCGAGCACCACAAATGAGTGATGTTTAATGATTTTGCTACCTCGTCTACAGTTCATTCTATCGTATACTGTGTGTCTTTTTCAGCGATTGGTCATTTCCGCATCTTTTAGTTAAGCTACCTGCAGGTCCATGTTGTAACTAAACGCATTCACAAAGGTCAGAAATGCCTTTCAAAGAGCACTCGAAGTTTTTATAAACATGGTAATCGATAAATTTTATTAGCATAAATTGCTCTGGCAATGCATCCTCACAATCGAACTTTGTACATATATGTCTGTTTCGCGAGCACTCGTAAAAAATTCATGTAATTTTGAAGCAGCTACCTACGTAAAAATGCGCGCTTCTTTGAATAGTATGCCGCATTTGCTACTTTTAATCAAGCGCGCGACATATTGCATATGCATATGAATATGTGAGTTTTATCGCGATTAAGTGCGAATGAACTTGCACTCGCGGCGCGACCCCCCCTTATATCACAGGGGCAAAAACTTCAAAATTTTTGCAATCACAGGGGCCAAAGCAAATTTTAACTTCGTTAAATACTTTGCGTGTGCGTTAAATAGGCAAACATTCTTACACCATTTTTACTGTAGTTTTTTTCTCACGCGGCGCAAAATTAAAAAATTCAAAAAACGTTTTAAAATTCATTTGTAAAATGGCAATGAAACGAGCGGCGTGCGAAACGAGCGACGAAAATTTTGACTTTTAATTTAAAAAAACGTACTAAAAACACAAAAATTTGGGAATTTTCCACAAGTCCCACTGAAATACTCCATCAAAAATTAGTCAAGAAAAACTGCACTGCAAAACTGAAAAAATATGCCGAGCAAGGTAGCAAATCACGGGGCCAAAATTTGAATTTTCAAATATCTCGGGGCCGGGCCCCAATAACGCGCTGCTTCTTTCATTTCATAATTTCTTATTCGAAACGGATTCGACTAAATATAGACGGAGATCATTAGCAGCTGGAGAGCGGCATAGGAGCAAAGCACATGTGATAGCTGAATGGCCGATGTGATATACCCTGTGGCCCATCTTGCGACTGCAATCTAATTGCTCGTCCCGCAAAGCCCATGTGTTTATAAGCAGAAAGTATGGACAGTCATTAAAAACAAGAGCAATCTAATCGATTCGATTTGGGATTTGCCTTTCCAGATTTACTCGATTTATATCGCTTCAGGCTTTGACTCAAGTGCGACCATGATTTCTGGCCGAAATTCTGAAATTTCTCAGGTTTCTCATAGAGATTTCCAACGTTTTTGCCATTCTATCTCTCTAAGTTGAATCGACTAGACTCGATTTGAATCCATTCTATTCTATTGATTTGTGATCTGATTCCAAACATTTTTAGTTTTGTCCATCGCTACTCGCTAGTATTTAAAAAGGATCTTAATTATTTTCTGCTCTCAGCCCTAAGCGCTACCTATGAACTTGAATTACAGAAACTCACGTGCCCTGTTCGTCGGCGTCAAGGGCCTTCCACAAAAGACGTCCGACTTGAGGGAGGGGGGAGGAAGAGGGTTTTTCGCCAAGGGAGCGGACATAACGTTAATTTTAACACATGGGGATAGGCAACTTTTGCGGACAAGGGGAAGAGGGTAAACAAATTCAAATTTTTTGAGGTCATCTTTTATGGAAAGCCCCAAAGGCGAAGCTGCGCTAGGATTAAACTCAAAATCCCCGCTTCGCAAAGGTTCCTTTCTCGGCTAAACGCAGCGGATCTGCGCGAGATCTCTCCGCCTTCTAGCCGCGCAACGATGTAATATAAAGCGCTGAGTCAATAATTAAAATCACGAGGAAACGATGACAGCTGACATGTCGAGCCCGCTGCATTGTTTGGATCTTCGACGTGTGCGGACTAAATGTCGACCACAGAAACTCCTCACACTCTAACTGTAAGCCTCTTCGATAGTTTTCTAGTCGAAGTAAATCAAATCAACCGAAAATGATCGAATTGGACGGAACTTCAACACTGTCTTACAATTTCACTTCCCTTGAATCATCGATGTTAACTGCCGCTCTCGCTCTCCTCACCGTTCTCGGGCTCGTCGCCAACACTCTTCTAGCTAATCTCTGCATCCGAAATCACCGAAGTCCCCGGTGCTTCATCGAGAACAAAGCGTTCTTCGCGAGCATTCTCGCCTCAAACTTCCTCATCCTCCTCGTCGTCAATACACTTGCTTGCCTCGCGTTCATGCGACCTGACCTCATGCGCACGAATTTCGAACGAGTCTGCGACATCTATGTCGCCGTTCCGGTCATCTGCTTCTGCGCGCACTTCATCTCATGCGCGATCTTCGCCATTCGAAAAGTGTTGAACGTAACTCGTATCGCACGCGGAGGTAGCTGGGGCTACGAGAACACCTGGACGGGAGAAAGTGAGGGTGGGTGCTTCTCACGAGTGACCTATTTACTCGCATTTCCACTTGCGTGGCTTGTCGGACTTCTACTCGCACTCCTTCCGCTTTTTTGGTCCACTGGTCATTTGGCGGTCTTCGCTGAATCGACGAGTATTTGCATCCTCGATCCGCCGGTCAGTGCGATGTTAATGGTCACTTTTGGTAATGGAGTTCCAATCGCTGTCGTTTTCGCCTCCTACCTCAATCTGATCCGAAGTGTCGACTGGCCGCTCGTTCCAGCGCGTCAGAGGAGGTTAATTTTATCGTTTTTCGCCGCTTCGTCAATCGATATTCTTATTAGCTTTCCTCTTCTGGTCACTACACTCGCCGATGTTTTCGGCCTCCTTCCGGTGCCAGCGAGTCGGGCACTTCGGTTGATTGGCGGTGTTTTCACCGTCATCTCTGGGAGTAAGGGATTTTTCAGTGTCGTCGTCTATGGATTCCTGAATGGTGGCATGAAGGCTCTGAGCTTATCCCTTCGGTTGTGCAATAACTGCCACGATTTCGAGACCCCGATTGACGAGGCAATCGAGTTCTCAGTATGCCGACCCGGGCAATTGGCAGTGAACGCCCACGAAGAAGAGCCTGCGGTGAACGGGACCGGCTTCTTTTGGCGCTTCTGGCGAACTAGTAAGGAAGAAGCAAAGGAACCAAATCGACGATGGAACTTTCGGATCACCTCGGAGATCGAGAGGCGAAAGCATATTGACTGGATGCACGAGGATGAAGTGGAAAGAGATGATAACCGAGGTCCACGACTGTGCGTTGACGGAGCTATTTACTCACTTTGAACGAGACACGCTGCTTTGATCGAAAAATCGTAGCAGCAAAAAGTTTTTTTGAAGCCATGTGCTAGAGAAGGAAGCTAAATTCCAATATTTTAGCGAGTTTTAAAGCACATAGATTTGCGTGAAGGCAGGAACCGTGCGATGATTGAACATGGGAAACCATGTGGAAAACTGCAATGTTAACTGCCCTCAATCAACGAGCAAATTCGACATCTTTTTCGATTGCACGATGTGCTGCGAGTAATTATGGATTAATTTATTTAAGAAAAAAAAATTATGGCGGAAGTCGGAAATCTACTGACCGGAAACGCTTGGGCATTATTTGGAAAAATGACAGAAAATGACAAGAAAAAATACTGTTCCTGACGCGTTGTAAAAAATGCAGGTGATAAATCTTCAGCGATTTAGAAGCAGAAAATACGGCTTGAACTCCGAAATACCTGTGACAGTTAACGGCGCCGACGTCGCAACTTCGGACGACTGATTCCTTGCGTGACACGAAAACGTCCCCTGGTGTTCTCTGAGAGTGCGTTCAATCGTCAAACAGCACACGCCAGACGCTCGATTATAGCGCTGCAGGAACGTCCGATCGAGCGCATGAAGGAGTTCGCCATTCTTCGCCCATTCGATGGTAATTTCCGGTTCTCCCTCAACCTAAAAATTGCCCAAATCAGATTCCTCGAACCACGATTCAGTGAATCGTTAATTTGACCTACTTTGCAAGTCAGCGTCGCTTTCTCGGTCTCCGCAACAGTGACGGGCGAGAGTTCCTTGACAAATCGCAATAAGCTTCCTTCCTGTAAGCTGCTTGATGTCGCTGCCGTGATCGACGTCGACATCGCTGGAAACATGCGATCAACACTCGCCGACATCACGTACTCGAACGTGATCGAGTCGTTCACGGTGTCCTCATAAAGGAGTGCCGTCTCCGCCGCCGTTGACTCATCGAGTCCTGCAGCAGGCGTATCATTTAGTTCCGAGTCACCCTCACTTCCGGAAGCTGTGAGGGTCGCTCAAGTATTGATTTTCGCAAAACTTTACCGTTTTCGTCGTTTTTACGCTTTCGCTGCCTGAGGGCCATTTCGTTCGAAGCCTTTATCGCTGGTACGACCAGTGGCCGCGCTTACGGCGCGCAGCTAGGCCCTCGCTCGAAGCTAGTAAATGAAGAGTGAAACGTAAAGCGCTCGCAGACGAAGCATTCGCGTTTGTTGATGAGAGATAGTTTTAGCTACGTTGAAGCTGCGGCGTTCGTGCCTTGCAGCGGTTCGTCTGCGCTATTCGTGGGTGCCTTCGCCCGTGAGTTGGAAGTGAAAACAGAGGGACTTCTGCTGTCTCATCGGCGCGAGAAGCGCGTGCCTGCTTCTCGCGTCGAGAGGAAGCTAGTGAGAGGAAGTTAGCTGTGTGGCTTTTATTTGGAGTCCTATATAGATTGCACAATGATACATACTGACCTCCGTTGCGAAACGTCGGAGCGGAGGTTGAACGATGAACATCAGGTGGCGGGCGTCGCGCAATCCCTCGGTTGCGTAATAGCCACGCGCCGAAGTATAGATGAGGAATTCCAGGTGTGTCTTGAGGAGCCCACTCACTCCACAACAATCAGACCATAGACATTGCAGAACATCACAGACTGACCATTCAGATTCAAAAGCAATCGGAAAGAGGCAAATCCATGTTGCGTTTATTTTGTTTAAAAGCCTCGAAGGTTTATGCTAACAGCCGAGTCAACAAGAAAAGAAAGCACCAGACGCGTATTTATTGTGTAAGTTTTGAGACGTCTGCAATTTGAGAACCCACGGATCCTACGCTCAAATTTTTTTGCTAGTAATTTGCAGATTGTATCCGTTTCGTAAATGCCGGCGGCGACGGCGCAATAGTTTGCGTCATAAATAAGCTAAATTCCAGACAACCACGAGGAAGTGGAATGGCAGACAGCGGGACAGGCATATGAGCTGAAAAACTGCGACAGAGAATTGCCAAATTTTAAACATAAATTTTCTATCACGTTTCCCGAAAGTCCCTGTACGTTGGCCGGTTTTCAGCCAGTCTGGCGAAAACCGGCTCTGAAATTTTGAGAAAACCAGCCAACGTACAGGGACTTTTGGGACACGTGATAGTTGGCATGCTTTATTCGAGACGTAAAACTGGAAATAAAACGTTTAATATTATTGCATCCTGCCTGGAGCGCGCAGCGCGGAAAAAGGATAGCTAAGTGGTCAAACATTGATTTCCACCCCGTCATATAGTGGAACACCTGTGTGTTGTAAAGTGTGCCAAGGTGTTCCACGGTATTTCAGAACAAAAGTGAAATTGGTGGGTTGTTTTTTGTTAAAGGCAGGATGCAGTTGCTGTTTATACCAAAAATTTTCTGCGTAATTTGCAAAATTATTCAAAATATGGATTGAACATATTACACGATATTACACGATGATATACTACTTTGTGAAGCTCTACTTACTATGCAAGTTGAAATTCTCGTTGGAATGTCAGACAACGCGTGTGTGATCAAATTGCAGCGGTCTCAGTGGTGGACGATAGTCAGAACGGAAACATCGATGCGGGAAACTACTGGTCTCTAAAGACCGAGCGGCGAAATTTCCGAGTAAAGACTCTTTAAAGCGAGAGAAGTTAGCGACCACCACCGACACCGCGCAATCGAGAAAAGATTTGCGTCTGTTAGCCGACAGTGAAGACCGAGATCGTTCATTGCATGCCAAAATGCATTTATTTATTTGCCCAACAACCAACAAACAGTTAAAATAATAACAATCGCGAAAGCTAGCAAGACAACCGCGAACCGTAAATGTGCAATACTTATTAATACAAAACGTTCTTTTTGATGGCAAAGTGAAAATTTGACGCTGCTTTTCTTATTGGGGCGACAAATTCTCAACAAAGTCATGGCAGAGGGGTAGCTCACAAAAATAGCTTTCACGTCAAAGAAGGGTAGAACAGGAGAGCAGTTGGGATAAAATTGATTACTCGCACAAAAATCACGCGGAAAAGACGTTTAAAATAGGTACAAAAGAGCACCGCAACTCTCTGACTAGAATCACTACGAAAAAAATTTTGAGTAACACTTCCTCCCTAATTATCTGACGTCTGTGCTTGTTTTCCACCGAGATATTTATTGACCAAGACTATTTCTTACTTTCGACAAGCCTAAGCTGTGCACTTGACTCGACCTGACCTAGCGCGTTAGTCGCGCGACAGACGTAGGTGCCGAGGTGCGCAGTTGAGACGGCGCGAATTTCAAGACCATGATCATCTTTGTTGGATGAAATCTTAAAAAACATATCTTGCATAAATTCTTTAATTAATTTTTTAATTTAAAACCATAAAATCACTTTTATTGATAAAATTAAAATAAATAATAAAATAATAATAAAATTAATGATGCCGTAAAATAATAAAATAAAATTTGATAAAAGTGACTAGAAAGTTTCTAAGCTATTTACAATTAACAGCAAGAAAGATTCGAAATTTATGTTCTAGTCGAAACGCTTTTTTGTAAGACCTCAAATTTTTGTCATTTCTATCAATCTTTTTAAAAATTTTTTTTATCTTTATCTATCTTGTTTAAATCTATTATTTTGTTCTTTATCTATTATCTTTTAAATCTATTATCTTTATCTATGTCATATTTATCTTGTTTAAATCCCATTGCTATTTTGATTTTTCTTTTTAATATTTTATTGTGCATATTTTATGCCCTATTATTGATCATACTTTATACTCAGCCGAGTTTTGGAGAACTTTTCCGTTATGAAACCAGATAACATTTGCACGTGGTGACGCAGTAACGCTAGCGAAGAACACAGCCGATTCGCCCTGATTCACGACAGCGTCTTCGATTGGCTTCGAAAACGACGGCGCTTCACCTTTTCCAGCCTTCTTTTCTTTGGCTAAAAGGAAACTTCCCTAGCTACATTTTCTTCAAATTATTTTCACGAATTTCATGCTCGTACGTTGCAATCGAAGACTAGCAGTGCATGTAGCTTTTCCGGCCGAATTTTGTGCTTCAAGCTTATATTCGCCTTCGTCCTCTTGATAACACTCCTTGATGTCGAGAGTGCAGACCGAGTCCGCTGAGCTCATGACGAAGAACTTGCTTGGCTTGATCTGGGCACCGTTTCGATACCATCTGATTTCAGGCTCTAAAAACAAGTGGCAGGGGGCATTATTTGGAAAACGATTTTGCCCAAACAATGCTTCGAGATATTAAACGAAAAAGTATGCGGTAACGTGAAATTCTTTTTCGCAAAAATGCTACAAATTCATGAAATAACACGGAAATTTCCATATGTAGAACAGATCTAACAATGGTCGGATAATCAAATTGTCTAGAACGCACCTGGAGAGCCCGTGACTTTTGCAGAGAATTTCGCCGGCTTTCCTTCCTCGACGATGAGAGGCCGAATCGGTGAGGCTATTGCTGGCGCTTGTATTGCGGCTTGACCGCCCGACGCTGCTTCGGCAGCGCGACCTTTGCCTGGTTTTTCGCCTGAGAAAATGTCGCAATGTTGAACGGGTTTTGGAACGGTTTTTGCTGTTTCTACGTGTACTTGTCACTGAGAGCGTCGCGCGAGAACGCGATTCGCCCCTGGAGTTCTTCGCCTCCACCTCGTAGGTGCCGGCGTCTTGGGGAAGCGCTTCGATTATGAGCAGCGTGTGCGTCTGCTCTTCGACGAGCATCTTGAAACGGATATCCGCCGAAAGCTTCTTCCCATCCTGTAAAAAAGTTGAAAGAAAAAATTATAAAATAAAAAATAATAATAAATAATAAAATTGAAATTCATTTTTTTTCGGCAACTTTTTCATCAATTTAAAAAAATAATAAAATTAAAAAAAAAATAAAATTGAAATTCATTTTTTCGTCAATTTTTAGGAAAAAGAAATCAAAAAGATTCTGAGCTAACCTTGAACCATGTGACGTCGATCGGTAGACTTCCGCTGACTTTCACGTCAAATCGTGTCGGCTGGCCCTGGACAGCGCTGACGTTTGAGAGCGGTTGCGCAAAAGATGGTGCCGCGCCAGTTGGTGCTTTTTCTACACCGATCAAAAACTTTGAGTCAAAATTCCACACCTCCCCCTACAACCGTTTTAAGCCCACCAAGAACGAGTAGATTCGCAGTCGAATCGGCTCGTCCAGCGGTATTTTCCAACCGCACCGTATAGTTTCCAGCATGTTCGTACTTAGCTTTTACGATTTTCAACAAAGACGTTTGTTGAGTGGTAGAAATCTGTAAAAACCTCACGTGATACTCGAAGTCCTGTTTAAGCAGTTCTGAGCCACCTGAAGGTCAAACGATGGTGAAATGGGAAAGCCCTCTCGAAGCCACGTGACGGTCATCGGTTGCGATCCGGTGAACTCGCACGAGAAGAGCGCTTGTTTGCCGGCCTCTGCTTTGCAGGGGACGAGTTTGAGGGTAAATTGTGGTGGAGCTTTCGCACCGGGAGCTGGCTTTGCCATGAGCTGTAAAATAATGCGGGAGGATGTTAGCTTCTAAAGGCACCTCGAAAAGTTGATTCAAAGACCAAAAAGTTTAGAAGGAAAGGAAAATTATCCGAGAGGAAAACGTTCCCAAAGAAGAGCAGTCGAGAATAGAGCTTTCAAATCAAAGAAGTTTCTGAACCTCTTGTTTGGTCGGCGCTGTTTCGATCACAACTGATTTCTCCGTTGTCGTCATCGTTGTGTGCACCTTTACCTGCTTTCCGTCGATTTCCTTCACTTGGCTTTGTTGCTCAACTTTAACCGAAACCTTTTCGTCTTTGCTGCAAGCGGAAAACATTTGAAGCTTAAATTTGTGAAATAATGCTAACAAATATAACGTCAGAGAGCGAGAAGCTTTCATAAAACACGTAAAAGCCACGTAGTCGTTCGTAAATTTTTACGTAAAATCGTAAAATTTTGAAAGCTGAGTAAAGTTTCGAAGCTAAAGGGTCCGTCAAAAGTGGACAGGAGTGGCCTTGTTTAGACTGCATACGTTGCTCTACATAAAAATGGAAGGCGCGTGGCTAGGCGTTACGTAATGTTCCATTGTTTAAAGTTCATACTCTCCCATTGCTATCGATAGTTTCCATGGGTTTCTTGTTGACTTTTTCCGGACGCTTTATACTGTTACTTTAGCTCTTTATATTATTATTTTAGCCCTCTATATTATTATTATTATTTTAGCTCTCTATATTTTTATTTTGGTCCTCTAACCTCGATTTTCCCTATCTAGCTAGCACTTACGTTTGAGCCACCTTCGGCTCCGCTTTCTGTTGGACCTTCGTCTGAACTTTCTGTTCGACTTTTTGTTCCACTTTCTGTTCGGCTTTTTGTTCCACTTTCTGTTCGGCTTTTTGTTCCACTTTCTGTTCGGCTTTCTGTTCCACTTTCTGTTCGGCTTTCTGTTCCACTTTCTGTTCGACTTTTTGTTGCACTTTCTGTTCGGCTTTCTTTTCCACTTTCTGTTCGACTTTTTGTTCCACTTTCTTTTCGGCTTTCTGTTCCACTTTCTGCTCGACTTTTTGTTGCTCGACTATCTGCACGTGTTTCTGCTCCTCGGCAACAACGGCGCCTTTCGGCTTATACGATGGCTTCAGCTTCGCAGGTCCTTCCGGTTTCGCGAGTGATTCGGCCAAAACAGCGCCAAGCGCTTTCGCTCCTTCCTGCTGAGCTGGTGGTTTCTCGAGCTGAACATGCTTCTCCGGTTCGGGCGCTTCCGCTGGTTTCGGCTTCGTTCGCTTTAACTCAACCTGGTCTTTCGCCGCAACTTCGACCTCCTTTGGCGGAGCTGGTTTCAGCTTTAATTTGACCGCCTCCTCTTCGGGAGTGAGCTTCTTCGCCGGCGGTGTTTTTAGCTGGACACCCTCCGGAGGGATGTCGGCCGTCTTTTCAGATCGCGGTGCCGGCCGGAGGTTGACCTTCGGCAATTCCTCCTTTGGAAGCTCGTGCTTCTGAATCTGTGCTGGCTTGAGTGGAACGGTCTCGAGTGAAACTTGCGACGTTACGATTTTTCGGTGGTCGGCCTGAAAATTCTCAATTTATTGATTTTTCAGCTAATCAAACTTTCGCGTTCTTTACAGCTGAGATATTTTCGTAGTATTCATCGTCCTTCTTTCTCATGAACTTTTGCTTCAGCTCTTCGGTCTCTGTGGGCGGTGGCGGCGTTTTCGCCGTTTCGACGACGTGCAGTTTGTGTATGTCCGGCCTGGGCGCCTGCTCGAAAGCTTCACCGAGTTTGCCGAGCATCTGCCGCCGCCACTGCTCTTCGCGGTCTTCAAAGTCTTTCTCGGAAGCTGGAGGAAAAAGAAATATTTTATTTGTTTTTCGAATTATTTCTTTAATTTTTTACTTTTTTATTTTTTTTTTAATTAAAATTTTTAAAATTTTAATTTCAATTGTCTTTTCATTTTTTACAGCTTGATTTTTATGAACTTTTATTGCCCCTACCACGCGGCGTTGGCTTAAGCGTATGCCGTCGGAAATCTTGTGCCAAGAAGACATCAAGATGAGCCAGTGCTTGGCATTCGCCCTCAACGTTCTTGCCGACGACGACGATCTCGCCAGCGTCTTGGACGCGCACTTGTGGTATCACGAGATAGTGCATACCATCGTAGCTAAGCTTATGGTTCGAGCCCTAGAAACCGTCTCGATGAGTTTTCGTTCAAGAAAAATGTAATAATTTTCTCGACCACATACATTGCAAATTTCGCGCCCATTAAGGTACCAGTGAATGCGCGGCCTCGGATGACCGGCAAGGGCGACTTCGATTCTAACCGGCTCTCCTTCTTGAACCTGCACTGATCGCGGCGATATCGTGAACGTCGGTCGACATCGCACCTTCGCGTGATCTTGGAAGTCAGTCCGTTCACTCCTGCAGATAGGGGTCGTTCATAATTTACGTAAATTTGAATTTTTTTACCCCCTCCCCCATGTGAACAAATTTATGTGTTATGAATAGGCTATCTTTTACACATGATGTCATGTTTGGCCCGACACTCTGGCCTTTTACGTAAATAATGCATGCCCCCCATACTTTCCTGAGGTGCAAAACTCAATATTCCTTCAGGCGTTCTCACCAGTAAAGCTGATCATCTGCTTTGATTTTCGAGATAAGAAGCCCTTGCGGCATTTGTGAGGTTGTGACGACTTTTCTAACGGGAGCGCAAATTAGCTTGGCGCTCGTTTCGGCCGAGCCGAATTTGTTCGTCGCTCGGGCCATATAGGTTCCACTGTCGCTTGGCAGGGTGTATCTGATAGCGAGATAGCAATTATGGATTAATAGTCTATAGATTAATTTTAATTTTTTTCTTACAGAACATCGAGTGCAACAAAGCCAAAGTCGAGAAGAGGACGAATGCGATGACCTACATTTTCGATTTATTGATTTGTATCGATTCATTGATTTTTCATGCTTACCGAGCATCACCGGCTTTCCGTCCAGAAGCCACTCAATCTTCATATTCGGGTCATTCACTGGCGCCAGCTGGCACTCAAATCGCGAGAACTGTCCCTCATCATTAACAATGTTCTGCAAGTCCGTCTTGAACATCGGCGCCATCTCCCTCCCGTCCTCGTAGATGTCCTCCTCATTGAGGAGAATCTCAACACTCGTGTACTGTCGGATGTGCCGTTCGAGATCGGCCTTCGTCTGCCTCGGCGCCTGGCGTTGAAAGACGAGGCGCGGTCGTCCGTGAACAGAGAAACTACAGGTCGTGGTCGCTTCGCCTTTCTCGTTCGTCGCCTTGCACATGTAGGTTCCACTATCCTCGG
>JAQGBB010001792.1:0-12442 GCA_034691745.1 Prismatolaimus dolichurus | reverse complement strand
CCCTGATGTGCTTACACCATTATTTATTCTTTCTCATCTAACCTCCACAATGCTATAAGGTAAATCCTGAGAAAACATGAAAAATGTAAATGCTCAGCGAACATAGTTACTTTCTCCCCAGATTTTTTCTTCACTTTTGGCTTTCTCTCCACGCTTTTGAGCGGCCACAAGCCGGAGAAAAAATTAATGTCCGTTTCCACGAGCGTGAGAACGGACAGAATTATTTCTTTTTCTCCAGATTTTATGGTGGATTTTTCTTCACTTTGACTATATCTGAAGTTTTGGCTTTCTCCATGTTTTGACTTTTTCTCCACTTTTGGCTTCAGCGAGACCAGTACACGGGATAAGGGTCTCGTTGAAGTCAAAAGTGAAGAAAAAGTCACAACATGAAGAAAGCTAAAACTTCAGATATAGTCAAAGTGGAGAAAAAGCAGGGTAAGAAAAGGCCAAAGGTGGAAAAAATCCACCGAAAAATCTGTGGAGAAAAAATAATTATGTCCGCTTGAACGCTCCGTACGTATGCGTATGTAGATGCGTGCGTGCATAGATACGCAAGCTTGCGGAGGTAAATACGTATGTAGTTAGCTGAGACTAAAGCGGGAACGCGCTTTGCACCCGCACAATTTGGAGAAAATAATTGCTGAAATCACCGCTAGATAAACCGGTAAATAGTCAAGTGCGCCACCATCTTTTTCGGATTAAAAACTGTTTTTTAAGCAAATAAATTATATCCTTTATGAGCAGTAATTTTGATTAAAAAACGAAAAAAAACAATTATTTTTTAGTAAATTATATGTCCTCTCTAGAGCGCCGTGCAGGAAGCCAAAAGTGGAGAAAAATCCAAATTTTGAAGTCCACCAAGACCATTCTTGCACCATGCGTGAAGGGCGCGTAACAAAGCGGATGCCAATCCAGTACTAAACAAATGCGCCCAAAGTAACTAATGAGATTCCGGGCTTACAATGTGCCGGTCGAATCAGTGACTGCGAGGCGTCAGTGACTTCATAGATTGGCCCGTCTTTCCATAAAGAATGTCAATTTACTCGTTCCTCATACAATCAACAACTAAGAGAGGATGAGCGATTTCTAAACAGAATCAGTCAGCAGCTACTAGCATCGCATGTCTGAGACAGCAAAGCTTCAGCGCCGCTAGTCTAGATAGAGCTGTGAGACTAGAGAAACAGCATAAAACAGACGATCGATTGCTCGTCGACGCAGTGACGCTACGTATTACGTCAGCATGCAACATGCATGGGACATATACGAGGACGCGCGATTGCTTGTCGAAGAGAACCATACGCACAGCGCACTTCACACATCAACAGCAAAGCCGAAAAGAGCGCCCACACGACTGCGAAGTACGATAAATGTACAGTACATTAGCACGTATGTACTCGTACGTCAGAGCACAGGCAACTGCTTGCACGTACGCTTTTCTACCCCACCTCAAACTCCGCCGTGTTCAATCGGTGAAAGGGACCGACCAAAATGTTCGGTCTACACACGGTCCCTACCCACTCAGTACTGTACATATGTACACAAGGTACACTACGTGAGCCAGTCTTTTTCAACAGTTCGCGACCGCCGTTCAAAGTGAGCGCGAAGCGATCAAAACGGCGGTGGACGACTCGGCCCGACCGCCGATCGCTGCTGCTGACGTCGCTCCCGCTGGCGTGCACGCTCGCGAAGAAGCCGCAGTCGAACGCCGCCTCCGTCTGCGGCGCTTCCCTCCTCATCGCTGTCGTTATCGTTGTCATCGAGGTCATCGTCGTCCTCGTCGTCGTCGAGGTGCACCGATGTCCCGTCGGGGCATGCTCGTTTACCGCTGAACGTCCAGAGACCCGCAACGCCGTCCCACTAAAGATCGAACAAGCGGGCAATGCGAAACTCCCGACGCTAGGCACAAATCCTTTGCCCGTTTGTACTTCCCGTGAAAAGAAAGGGTTTTGTTCAGTCCTTCAAGTCACACAGGATTTTGAGTGAAACCGTAAACGTGCTCACATTCGAGCCAATCGAGATCTCAGCCTCGAAAGCCGGTCATTGATAACATAAAGTCCTCCCTCCGGATAGCGCGCCGACGCTATTCTCAACAGCGAGAGCAACGTTAACGGATAGACCACAATTTTCATGCCCGAGAACACGTCATCCCTCTGTCCACCCAAGTCCGCGTCGGCCTTGCGAGCAAGCAGAACGCGCAGCTCGCAACGCGAACCTCCCGCCTGTTTCTGGCCTCACTCACCGAGCTTGTGCAGATAGTGTTGTCGAAGGGATGCCAGGACGCATCGCGAACGCAGCTCGTGTGGCCTACAGACAGTCAGACGCGAGAATAAAGACCGGCGACGAGCAGCACACAACAGGGAAAGAGAGTACGATACGCTCTTACAGTGCGAGTGGTTAAAATGGCTAGAATTTTCAAAAACGACACTCGATAAAATCCCCACCTTCCTCTCGAAGAAAAGCCCCCGGAACACGTAGCAGCAGTCGGAGTTACCCGGAGAAAAGCTACACCGCTTCGGGCAGACAAGCAATTGGGAAAAACTATGGTGAAGAAAGCGAGCCCCCGAAATGGCTAGGGGTAAAAGCGCTTGCTTGACCAACAAGGCAGAGTGCTGCTCAATTTGCTTACCGCGAAGAGTGCGCACAGTTTCACCGGTCAGGATGTCGTAAACTGCAACGAAAAAGAGCAACTGCAAAACAGCCAACGAACGACACACGCAAATTGTACGCGCTTAGCAAGATACAATAAACAGTGTGCATAGTAACGTAGTACATGCAGCACGATGACCACGTGGACCTCAACATTAGCACCTGACAGACAAAAATAAAGATATCATCGCGCTGCTCGAGCCTGTTCGACACCCGCGAGACGGGGCGGTTCGATTTTAAAATTGTGCGCACCACCCAAAGACAGACGTGAGTTCTGCACGCGTACGCGCATGCCAGCAGTGCGTCAACTGTTCGTGTGCAGTGTCGTGTGGTGAAACCCTCGTACATCTTAACACAAGCGCACGTGTTTTGCTTGGCTTCTACGTACAGTATGTATATGCACAGGTCGCATGTCTCGTCAATGTGTGTCCAAAATTCCAATCCAGTTTTCGCTCATCTTGTTCTTGTTTGACACTCAGAGCCGACTCGCAATCAACCGTAGCATCTCCTTTTTCTACGTGTGCTTCTACTTAGGGCTACTACGTAGCTTTCAAACCCTCTCTTGCGAGCCATGACTGACAACTACACACATACAGTACATATAGTAACATGCAAATACGCTTCTCTACCGCTAGCGTCTTCGTATATACTAACCAACGCAAGCGCCCGATGCACAACCAGTATAGATAAAACGCTGGCCGGTCTGGAAGAGCGGCGAGAAGAAGCAACGGATCAGCGTATGCAGCACAGTATGACCATGATAGCTAAAAGGCAGTACAATCAGTCAGGCGATAGGGCACCCTAAGACTGGATAGCCCAAGACCGACCGACCGACAAAAAGGGTAACGCCAATTTTCTAACTTTTTTTGAAGCGAACTTTCAGCCTGAAGTTTTTGCGAAATTTCTCCTCCAAAATCGTTCTTATCTCATATATTTCACTCAAGAATTCTCAAAAGTTCGCGTCTGCTTCGCTCGGTACAACTTTTGCGAAACTCCGAAAATGTCTCGAATTACGGTATTACTATAATTGGTGTGTTACTTTGTCAAAAACTTTTAGTCTGGTCCGAACTTTTATAACTCATCGAGAGGAGCCTTCATTTTCTCTTTCGATCAACTTTTCTAGGGGAGTACCCCTCGGGCAACTTTTTGGAAGGGTATCCATGCCTGTACAGAACGTATAATTAGGTACGTACGTTACTCATTCCACTGTATGTTTACACATGCTGTGCACTGCGTCGGCTCGACACACAGATGCAACTGGCGTTTTACAGTACCTGCAAATGCTCGGATCGCCTGGCACTGGTTTAGCGTTCTTCAGCGCAAGCACTATATAATAATGCAAAGACAGTAAAACATTGCACCCACGCATGCGCCAACGGGCCACAGCCACAAACGCGTCTTATAGTTTGAGCAAGGTAAAACAAAATTCAAAAATTTCCCCTAAAGTCAAAACGTTGTAAGATTTCAATAAAGCAAGCACGAGCTGCTGGAAAAACTCCACGAGAATTCAACGAAAAAATTTAAAGTTTCCAGATCAGATCCGTCATACAATCAAGAGAGAGCTTACGTACTATGCCACGTACCCTTTCTGGGAACACTCTGCCACCTGTAATCCCAGTCTTGCCTTGCGACAGCCTTCTTAGTTTCCTTCAAGTTAAACGAGCAAAGAAATGTGGGGAAAAACTCAGACAGTAGCAGCGAAAGAAGCATACATCGATGACGTCATTTGTGGCAAAGCGTCTCAAATCCCACAACTTGATCGACTGATCTTTCGAGTTGGTGATCAGATACCTCGAATCTGCCTACAAGAGGACCAACTGTTCTAGATTGGCCGAGAAAGACACGGTCAATGAGGACCTTTGAATCGACAAATGTGATGCCGTCCAGATGACCCGCAAAAATACCAACAGGTGCCTAGAGCATAACAGACGAGCCTTATGTCCGAGTCGCTCTTCGCCGAAAAGGAAAGAAAAACCACTCAGCCGAGTCCGAGACAGGCTGCTCACCGGATTTTCCTCGCTCAGCGAACGTCGATCCCACACCTGGAAACGACCAATCTCCGTAAAAATTGCGCTAATGCATAACGGGTGTCGTACACCCGTCAAAAATAGTGCCCAATCGACGAGAAAGCAAGGACTGTACGATACGAGCTTGTTCCACCCCCGCCAATGGTAACACCTACGCACCAAGAACGAAAGACTGCAGTACGCCTACGTGCGTGCATACACCACCTGCGACTACGCATGATCGAGCGCTTAGCGAGTGGCCGCTCAATGCCCTTCTAGAATCGGTCAAGCCGCCGGCAACCACCAGACGGTGACCGTCTAACCATTAAAGTGGCCGACTGCGTGGTCATCGTCCTACTGTTGCTGTTATTTAGGTGGAGACGCAGATTGAGAACCGACGTACAAGTAAGACAACAAAGTAGCTAAACTAGCACTATGTACTGTATGCCGAAAAGAGAAATAGATAGAATGCGCACTTTGCATACAGGACACGTTCAGTTCATATGTACAGTACGTGACACACAATACAGCACATTCCATGCAGGCGCCACGCCGTCAGACCGAATCTGCACGCACGCGACAACTATATAATAAATATAAATAAACAATCGACACTTATTGGCGACTTACTTTGCAAAGTCCATCGTCTGCGCCGCTTACGATAATCTGCGAAAAAATAAATCGATACAATCACTCATCGGTAATCAGTGCAGACGCAAAACTGGGAACGCGCTCGATCAAATTTTCTGAGAGTTTTCCTGCTCGAGTTGCAAATTTAGGTCAACAGTTAGGCTTATCGCGCAGAAATTTCGAAAACCGTCAAAGCACTTCCCACTTTGCGTTAATTGCGTATCGACGTATGTGCTACGTACTTGTGCGTGTTTACTTCAAGGGCACCATTGAGACTTTCGGTTAGAAAGACACAAAATTGTTGGCGACCCATAACCCTGTATGGGAACATAGGAGCACGAGAAAGACGGCATATTTGAGCTGCTCTCGGCGAGGATTACATGCCCAGATGAACAGCAAAATTATTGAAAACAAGGTTGTCAATGCCGAGCGTAGCGAGGCCAAATTTTTGCCATTTTCATTCATTTTTCGATAGGTTTGTCGTTCTAAAGTCATTTCGGTCGCTTTTTCGTCCGCAAAAAACTTAACCCTTTCCATTTTTTTCAACCCGTTGGGAAGAAGAGAGGGGGGCGGTCCCCCTTATGGGCGCTCCTACTAAACAGCACATGAACGAGCACACTAGTCTAGTCTAGCCTTAATCAACTGCGCTACAAGCACGTTCAGCTCTCGTCTAAGAACGGGAACGTGCATCACACACGCAATACCACTAAGTACCAACTACATACGTTTGAGCCCGCGTCGACAAAGGCCACCGCGTTGACGTCATCATCGTGGCCGTGTATCTAGAAAGAGAGAGGGCTAGGAAACACCGAAACGAAGCAAAGACACGTGCACTGTATAGTGTATGCAATGTAAATCTTGTACTGTACTAGGTTCTATTTGATGGTACGCAGTCACGTGTCATGTGCACAAAATGAATGCGCGTTACACCTGTACGCCGTGGTCTGGCCGAGAAGGACCACGCCGTTCGTCTCAGTAAAGGCAAAAGCAGTGTTACTGTCAGTATTGCAGAGCACCGAGACCAGCAAAAGAAGTATGCAGAGTGACAAAAGAAAACAAGGACTAACTGAAACACACCTTAAGCACCCGACACTTGAGCGAACGGTCATAAATGTACAAACTCCGATCGCTCGCCCTGCAAACAGGAAATGCCCTCAAGCAAGTTTTCTACTGGGACCGGCGATCCAAACTCTTTCTTTAGCTGACAGCGCAACATAAGCGAGTCTGGTCGCCAAATTCTCCTTCAACTCGGCTGACTCCCGCCTTGTCCCACTGTGCTACGCACCCAGCTAGTATTTCACGTCCGTCACTCGAATACTTGATCGAGAAGACGCAAAAGCGAGCCTCACGCGGGCGTAGATTGAACGCCACATGATTCTCCATGTCGCCAACGATGCTGCATTGATGAACTGCAAAAAATTTCACCTTTCTCGTCTCGCCTGTCTTTCGCAAATGAACATCAGTAGCGCATGTGTGATAAACCACCTCGATGACCGTGATAGGAAAAATATATTTTGAAATATTTTCTCTCTCTCTAAAACTTCATAATTTCTGGTTAAATTGATAAAACATTGAGGTGAAAAAGTATATAGACCAAGTGGATATAGTGCACAAGACTCACTGTATTCGGACCAGCTCGAATAAATAACATCTTGCCCGTCGGGAGAGACCGCCGCATCGACGATGCTCCAACCTAGATAGAGTAGCATGCCACTATTGTCAGAACGTATTTTCATGTAATTTTAAGTCTAACTACACACCGACGTCTCTGGCTTCGATCGAACGAGGTAGGAGAGAAAACCGAGCATTTGACGTGTCGAAGAAGCGAATTCTCTGGTCTAAAGTCATTATTTGCACAATGCAGTGCGGACTGTCAATGTGAGATGAGGGCATCCCGCACAAGAACGCAGACGACATTGACAGCAGCACAAAACACTAACACGTTGTCCTGTACGTAAAGTACAGTGTGTACAATACGTACAGTACGTAAAGACCAGTACCTTGGCATGCGGAGACGAATAGATTTCCATCGCTTGTGAACTGACCGCAAAAGAGTTTACTTCGAAACTTGGCAACCTTTCGCATCGAGTTCGGTAGAAACCTATTTTGAACAACAGAAACTTATTTATACACTGCGCACTCTAATCAATTCGATCGATTCCACCGCAAGCGAGCGACACGCAAAGGATAGCCAGCAGTAAGACTGACCAAGAAACGCGAGGGTAAAATACGCTTTACTCACTGGTTGGAAAGGAAGCATTTATCGCCGCTGCTAAACACGCCGTGTCCATGTCCTTCTTCTCTCTGCAAATCGTCGCTGAGACATTTTAACGAAAATCTTCAAGATATACATACTGTATGTACGAATGTGCCAGTGCAAATGCAGCACCGTCAGGACACAAAGAAAAGTAGGAAACGAACCGCAAAAATCTTCGTTGCGACAGACGCGTAGCGACGTGAACGTCCTCCATAACGACGACAATGCACTGCTGACTCTTTCTCACTCTGAGGTGACGCTCCAGAACAAAGCGATATTGCTGAGTAAATGTCGTTTGACTGGAACAAATAGAAACATCAATCTAGACGTGTGTGAACACAACTACACTGCCTCAAAGCACAATAAATCGTAACATTCACAGATCAGCAAAGACGATGCATGGGCCAGCTAGCCTCGTGGGTCAGACAGCAGTGTCCTCTGCGCGCGATACCGGCGCGATGTAAGCCGACAACTGTTCATGATATATGCATTAAATACAAGAGCAAGCGCTCTTCCATCTTCACAAACAGACGGGCAGGTCAGCAAACCTTCAGCGTATCCAAATTTGGCGGTTGCGCTGCTGACAAAGCCACATTTTCGACTGCAGATGTTCGCTCCGATCGCACTCTCTCACCACCATTGGATGTTTCTCCACCACTGTCGGAGTGCGAAATCACATGCACTTGACCACTAAATCAAATGGGTTCAACGTACACGCGTGAACACATGCCACTCCATGGCCCGATATGTTTTAAATACTAACTTGCTCTTAACGTAAATACACGCTAAATTTGAGAATTCGCTACGAGCTGTAAGCCATTGGACTGTAAGTTATATATTAATTATACGTTACGTAACCGGTGACCTCGAATAGCGACAAACAACCAAAAACATGTACAAAGCACGTACTGCCCGGCAAGAGTCTATCCGTTTGCGCCGCTACCTGTGAAGCAAATAATTCCACAGTGCATTGTAAGCTTCATCTTCAACTCCATCTTCTTCGTCTTCATTTCGCAACGAATTGGAAGACATTTCACGTTCCTGATGTCGCGAATCTCCAGTTCCCATGCAGCACTGCTTCAGCGCTACAAAACGAAAAGAAAATGATTGAACTGCGGAAATCCAGGCAGCGAAAATAAAAAAACACGTGCAGGTACAACAAGGACAAAGTTCTTTCTGTCTTCTCGTACAACAGCAGGTGTACCGAGCAAAAACCGTGTTACATGTAGTGGAAATAACCTGGGGGACATCAGCGGAAGGGTACCGGGAGCAAAAATGTCGCTGACACAAATTTGTTGCTCTAACTTACGGCTAATATCCCTGGTCAACGCTGACTGGCTCTGCAAGCTTACGTGCTACTCGATAGGTACATCTGTGCGACTGTGTGTTCGACGAACCCCGTTTGAAGCATCTATCGTGTTCCCCGTTTGTGTTTCGCAACGAGTCTTACATTTCAAATTACTCTGGAAAGCTAGACTCCGTTCTGTTTCCTCTTACCTGCAGAACAGTCTAAGAAAGGGACTGAAGGGTGAAGTGAGCATTTTCCCGGAAGCAAAAAATACTCTTAATGTTGATGACCACGTGTTTTCCCATTATCTGCACGTGCGAGTGGACTTCAGTGTTTGCATTCAATGTTTCAGAAGTGTTCAAAGCTCGGGAACGGTACCGCAACGCTCGTTAATTTCAGACTGCAACTATGCCTGTACCTGGTGAGCAGAAAGCTGCAACAGCGTCAAATTCGGGGAATCCAAATCCCACAACAACGCCAAATCCAACGGCGACGTTAAGTGCGTTGCCTGTTACGAAGGTCATCGTTCATCCATTAGGTGCGTGCAGCTAGTGCGTACTTAAAAATACATTACTGTACGCAGACTTCATATAGAGTAGCGCGTCGTAACTAAGGAATTTCGACTCTGTGTTTGACACACCGCACCGAGCGGTGCCGCTCGTAGCTCATTCGAAGAAACAAAGCTCACGCTACTAGAGCGTGCATTAAACGACGCTCAACAACCTTTTTTGTCTGGCGAAACGCCGCAGCGAAAGATTTTCGTCTGAGGGATCAAAAATGGAAAATGTCGAATAAGCCCTTTGTGAAGAAGTCGCAAAGTGGCTCGATGGCCGAGTGCTTGTGCAATCATGCAAAGATTCAGCCTAACGTAACTGCAGACGTATTCCGTCGTGATGGCGAACTATGAAAAAAGGTCGTACTTTCCCGAACGTAGTTTTTGTCCAGTTCTAAGCTTCAACTTACGCAGACTGGGCGAAGGAGTGCCAAACTGCTCACCCTAACCGTATCAAACGTTAGACGCTCTGGCTCGTCACTAGCAGCTTTCCCGTATTTTGGAGAAAAGAGCCCGGCAAAGTTAGGACAAGTTGACCTTTACTTCCCTGACTTTCCCAAGGGTAATTAGGCCCAAAAGCCCCTTAGCAGCTTCCCTTGCATAGCGAACTCGCCTAAATTTAGTTGATACGTATTTTCTCAATTGGTATGTATCAAGGCCAAGTGTTTCTTCGTGTTCTAGTCCTTCTGAGCGTCGTCGACCACTACAACCGCGTGAGCAAACTCGGACACATCCGACGCGTGGTGGGCGTTCTGCTTGGCTCATGGCAATCCAAGAGCGTTCTTGATGTTTCGAACTGTTTCGCAGGTAAAACGAACACCACCTGTTTTCGTTTGACCAACCGCGCAGCAAGCTTTCGACAGCTTGTCTGTTTAGCAGCCAGAAGCTATTTCCTTGCATTCACGTGAGACTAGACTGTTTTGAACTGTTTAGTTCCGTTTGACGAGAACGAGAAGAACCCAACAACATGGTTTCTTGACCGTGAATACCTGTCGCAGATGTACCAGATGTTCCGCAAAGTGAACGGTGAGAACCGCCTCTAGATCAAAGACATGCGTATTTTTCGTCTATTTTGTGTCTGCAAGCTACTGTTTTTGTCCCGGGTCACTGGGAAAGCAAGAGCAGACAGTGAAGAGCGTTTGTTATTTAGCGCGCGAGCGTGTCGTTGGCTGGTACCACACAGGTCCGAAGCTTCACGCAAACGACATTCACATAAACGAGATGATAAAGCAATACTGCTCGACTTCGGTGAGCAAACCTGGCGCAGTTCAAGTTGCGCGGTGTCGAAGCACCTTTTATTAACACAATGAGTCACTTAATCATATAGGTGTTGGTTATCATCGACGCGAAGCCGAAGGAGCTTGGCCTTCCCACAGAGGCTTATATCGAAGTCGAGGAAGTTCATGATGTATGTATTACGTACAGTACGTAGACGAAGTTATGTAAAGTATGAGTTTACAATTGAAACGGAGTGTTGGAATGGACGATAGGCAAAACGAGACCACTGGGGTTACTCCACGCAGGGACGTGATAAAAGTTTATCTGATTATCCACCACTGCATTTTGAATGTTTTTAAATTTCCCTTGTTTGCTGATATCTTGCGGCACTCCGTCATACTGTATTCATAATTGATATGGATGTTAGTGTCATTTCTTATTACTTACATTGTGTCGCCGAGTGAGTGCGCCTTACTTGAGGACATTTCTGTTCGTTACTTAGGACGGTACGAAAGTTTCAAAGACGTTCGAGCATGTCCCAAGCGAGATCGGTGCAGAGGAGGCCGAAGAAGTCGGTGTCGAGCATCTTCTCAGGTACGCATGCTGCTTCTATTTGGTGTACACGTGTGCATGTGTTGTTCCATCCACTGTAGTTGGATGTTTGTACAGTTTTTGACCGAATACTTGTTAAAACACTTTGTCGACGTGGCAACAAATGCCTTTCACGTTTCTTGGGCTAAGAGTGAGATAGTTCAACTTTGTAGGGACATCAAGGACATGACTGCGGGCACGTTGTCGCAGCGGATCAGCGATCAGTATGCTGGATTGAAAGGACTGCATGCCACTCTGAATGATATACATCGCTATCTCAACATGGTTGCAAAGGGTGAACTCCCACGCAATCATGCTGTCATGAATTTACTTCAGGTGCGTATGTACGTAGCACGCTCGTACGAAAATTGTTGGGTGGAGCACGAAACAGATGGCAGAGTTGAACTCCTCGTCGAAGCCTTCAATTTGGGCTATTTCGGCGCTAAACGCGAAAAATTTGCGCGAACAGAAAAAATGGACCTATAAATATTTTACGATTTTCACTCAGTCTGGACTCAAATTCGTATGTAGAAAGCTCATTTGGAACAGATTTTCCTCTAGAAATTTGATTTTTCTCATTGTTTCAACCGCGTTAGGTGAAGCTATAGCTCCACCCGTATGGGCGTTGCACTATTACAACTGAATGTTTGCCTTGCCACTTCTGCACTGGCTGTTGGTGTTTTATTGTGTGAACCTGTAATTGAAGAGAAGTTGCATTCTACTGTACAGTAGTTGCAGAGCTGCTTCGAACGCATCTTTAGTAGACCAAGAGACTTTTATTTGCGTGCTCCTTTGACTGCACGAAGTTTGCTCGTGTGCGCCTTGTTTCTCTGTTTTTTGGGTGTTTATTCGTTGCTTCTTCGCGACAGGAAGTGTTGAACACACTCCCGGACATCTCGTCTGGAGAGCACATCAAGTCCGTCAACGTACAGACGAACGATCAACTTGCGTCCGTTTATATCGGCTCTCTTGTGCGCTCCGTTATCGCCCTGCATAACTTGATCAATAATAAGGTTTGCTTCGCTCACCTTCCTCACGTATGTGCAGTTATGCTGTTGCCTCTGAGCCGAATGGTCTTTCCCGGGGGAAGGCTGACTATGCAGGGCTGAGACCCCACAGTCTGCAAGGTGGAATGACAGTCCATCTGGCTGCGAACCCCGAAGTGGACCTCGAGAGCAGAGATGGTCGCGGGCCTGCATTTTCCGGGCCCGGCCCGAACGTGTTTTTTCCAACCCTCAGCCCGGCCCGGCCCG
>JAQGBB010001791.1:0-12452 GCA_034691745.1 Prismatolaimus dolichurus | reverse complement strand
GCCCATGGGCTGCGCACGTGTAATTTCTGTTCGCGCTCGCATTTTGTTCTATTTACCAAGGAAGCATAGTAAAAAACGGTCTATAGAAAGGTTAGCACGCGCTTCGCGGAGCTTCGTAAGTGCATCGCCGACGCAAATGTCGGAGCCTCGGCGATGGTGTCGCACGTCGCCGAAAACGGTTGCAGTTTCGATTTTGATGGCAACTTTAGTATCTTCTCTTTCGATGAGAAAGAAGCTAGGCTTCTGAAGAACGAAGCGGTTTTTATTCAAATGACGCGAGACAGGGTGAATCGGAACGGTGGTTTTGCAATAGCCGACGGTTGGAAGGACGTTTTTGACCTCATTTCTAAAAAAAGTGGTTCCCGATCGTAGGGCGGTAGTGTTTTGTTTTCTCTGTCTTTCTTTCTTTCTTTTGGTTACTCTCTTTCTTTCTCTTCCTTTTTCTCAACCTCTGTCTTATCTGTCTCTGAGTTGTGTCTCCTCGATTCTATCTCTTTGCTTTGCTTCTAGCAAGTTTTGTGCGTTGAGGTTTTTAAATTTTTCTGTTTCTTTCTGTTTTAGTGCCTGATGAAGCCTTTCAAAGTAAAGGCGAAACGTCGCGTTTGGGGATAATCGTGTATGGTTTGTCAGTCTGCTCGATAGCCTAAAAATAGTTCTATTCGTAAATTCCAAGTTACGTAAGCTAGCAGTCGAAGTCCATCGATCCATAAATAGCGTCAGCGGGATTGCGAAAAACTCGAACATGCTTGAAAGCATGCATCGCTTTCGACAAGTGCTCAAATTTGCGCATCCACTCTAAATTAGTTTCTGCTGACTCCAGAAAACGACTTTTCTCGGCAACGAGCCGATGAAGTGTGAGTGTGCTATATTCTCCAACGCCCATCTCTAGCACGGGTCCCACAGTTGCCATGACGGCACAGAGTAAGAGCGCCCGATGCGATCCGGTCGGCTCACCAAAGTCAGTCGTGTTTAGCTCGGCGTTCGATCGATCGAGTTCTTCTCGTACAAGCCGTGCCAGTGCGTACTCCTTAGGCAATAGTCCAAAGACCCTACTTTTGTCGTTGAATGCCGTCCAAATGTTGCGCGCAAGTTGGAAAGTCTCTGCGGCCCCAACGGCGCCACCTTGAGCCATCGCGGTCATCTTGTCGGCTACTGGAGGCACGCTTACGAGACGCAAAGAGAATGGATTTGGATCGAGCCACGACGTCGGCTTACTCCATCCGTACACAAAGGACTGTGTGTCGTGCGCGACAATAATCTGTGTTTGTGGCAGCAGCCGTTCGATGTCAATCGGCCGCCGCCTTCCCGGCTGGTGATCGACCAAGACGACTGACCAATTGCGGTCGCCGCCGATAGCGTCCCAGGCGGATCCGTTTATCCTGCATTGCAACCGTATCGGACTTGAGTTGGAACTAGCTTGAAGAAAGTAGAGAAAAGGTCTGACGAGTAAAGGAGCTGTCGCCGGCGATGGATTTGATGCTAAACTATGTAGGTTCAGTGACTTTGACTTCGACCTCTTGATCAAGTGGATCACGATCAGTGATGGAAAAACGAGACCAAAGCATGCCAGAATTAAGCTGACGCTTGCCGGGCCGATACGCTTGAACCTTCCTACAAGCTTCATCATCGCCATTTCGGCATCAAAGGAGTGCCCAAAACGTTTGTCTGAAACGAGCGCTGGTATTCACGTGGTGGCGCTTCAAACGGTGATTCCCACATCTCCATATCATTGACTACTGGCTGGGCTGCTGAGCAAATAGCAACATTTGGTTAGTTAAGTGAAGTGTTATTGTAAAATCGCTCAGACTAACGTGCTAACCGCAAATAGATTTTTCACAGCTAATAAAACACAGAGAGCAAAATTCGCAACAGCACTCTGCTGTCACGTACCTGGAGTAACAGACCATAAAATTTTGCTTTCAACGAGTGCTCTCAAGCACACGGCACACTCGTGGCATCTCTGGATCCTCTTAACGGAAGTGTTCAAACAATTTACCCATCACCACTCATCCAACATCGAAGGGATATGTGTAATACGTATGTACAACGTGAGGTTGGAAGCATGACCGTAGGTTGTATCCCTAGCGTAGAAAAAAACAGGAAGTCTGTTCGAACTAATTTCCAGCTACAATTATCAGTTAACGTTCGGAATTGACATTTTTTGTGCTTTCGAAATCGGAATTGGCCAAAAAAGCAGTCGGAATCGGAATTTTTGTTCAGGCAGTTAGTTGCTCAGGCGAAATTTACGATCCCTCCACGAAACTCTGGTCGTCACTGAGAGCGATGGGGCAGAAACGATACGGACACACTTTTGCCGTTCTCGGTGACCAAATCTGCACGGTCGGTGGGGACAGTGCTAGGTTTCGAACTCTGAGCACCCTGAAGAAGTACACACAGAAACTGTCCAATGCCATTCGTCTCCGCCTGGGCATGGTTGCTTTGGTTTGTGCGCTGCGATTGTGACAGAGAAACTGTACGCGATGGGTTGCTATGACAAGCGTAGCGTAGCCTTGAAGCTGGTTGAGATTTACGATTCGGACAACGATGAGTGGACCCATGTGGCGGACATGCCAGCGGCGCGTTACGAGGCCGGAGCGGTAGCCTCAGACGGGCTGTGCAGCTCGGGGATATAGCGGCACAGCTGATTACGATTCCGTTGAGATTTTCGATCTGGTAGGAACATCTGGACGACGTCGGAGAATATGCGTCTTTCGACTGCACACCGTGCTGTTGGAGCTACAGTTTTGTGATACAACCACGTTCCAACTATCTGCATTTGGTACTTGTGCAAATTTTACCAATCTAGTCTCAAAGCGAAGTGGACTAAAGTGAACTAAATTTTGAATTTCATAACGCTGATAAATCGAAGCCGAAGCAATATCAAATATTTTTCACTTTATTTTTCAGCGATTTTTTACGCTAAAAAAGATGAAAATCGGTGGAAAACCGAACAGAAAAATTAGGAAATTTTGTTTATCCTAGAGAAAAAGAAAAGTTGAGAAAACCCGACAATAGATTTATTTTGATTTTCAGAAGCAAATGTTTCAATGCTTTTTTGACGATTCACTGCTCAACGAGGTTGACTTTTGTTCTTGAATGTTTCGACCTCATATGGTCTGCCAGTGTGTGCCAAACGTCCGCTTTATAAAATGAAGCTGGGTAGGCACACAGAGCGACGCACTGGCCTTTGAAGGCACCTTATCTCGCGAGCTAGCAACAGCATTAACACTGTGCGACGAAGCTTCTGAAGCAACAAAAAATTTCAGAAAACTGCGCTTCTTCCAACGTGAGACGTCAATTATACAAATGCTGCCAACCACCGTCGCCGTTCAAGCTTTTTCCCTACTCCTTATCAATACCGTGATGGCGAACTTATTTCGAACAGTGATCCAAGGTGTTCTCGGTCAGACTGCAAGCGATCGTAACGTCGAGCCTCGGCTTTTCGTTCTCGGCGGATACAACGGCACAACGCGCACAACGGTTGACGCGCTCGATTTTCAGTCGGGCACTGCGAGCAAGTCGGCGCCTCTGCCGACACCTCGTTTCAGTCACGGTGCAGCAGCTGTGCGCGGTCTCCTCTACGCGGTTGGCGGCTGCGATGGCGATGCGATAGCTCACGCAACGGTCGACGTCTACACGCCGTCGCCCGTTGACGCGTGGTTTCCGGCGACGCCGATGAGCATCGCACGCTGCGAGCTCGCAGTTTGCGCCTTCGAGAATCGAATCTACGCCATCGGCGGACGGGGACCAACTAACGCGGTGCTCAACAGCGGTGAAGTCTACGATCCGTCGACGAAGCGCTGGACGCCTATCAAACCGATGATGTTGAACCGCGAGGCGCATGCCCTTGGCGTTCTCCGCGGTGAAATCTACGCCGTCGGAGGCTACGATGGACGTTTCACACTGAACAACGTCGAGAAGTATGACCCTAAAACGGACCAGTGGTCAGAGGTTCCCGCTATGGGCACTTATCGGTCGGCGCTCTCCGTTGCGGTTGTGAACGAGAAACTGTATGCGATTGGTGGTGCTTTCATCCAATCGGTTGAGGTGTACGACATGGACACCAGTCGGTGGCGTCACGTGGCGGACATGCCGACGCGTCGTGATTGGTCGGGAGGAGTGTCCTATGGCGACGTCATCTACGTCGTTGGCGGGCTTTATAACAAGACTTTCTATCTGGATTCAGTTGAAGTTTTCCATCCGACGACGAACGCTTGGAACATGTCGAAGATGCGCCTATCAGTGCCACGCTATGGCGTCGCTGTTGCGATTTTGTAATTTTTCTCACATGTTTTTAAAGTCGTCGCCCAGAAGATATATTTTCGGCTTGGCTGATTTACTTGTTAAAAGCCGTCTTCTAGCAATCGCTTTTGAAGATTTTTGTGAAAAAGCCGTCAAACTGACAGCTACGGTGTACCCGTACACTTAAAAATCGTCATCTCGAATTGAGGACGAGTTTTAGAACGTGTTCGAAAATTGTTTCCAGAAAAAATTTTTAGTTTATAATCCAACGCCTGCGGCGACTTTATGCTCGGTCTGCCTATGACCCAAGTGTTTAGCAGCGGTGCAGCGATAGGGGCCGTACATTTATGGCGTCACGGTTTAGGGGGGAGGGTGTCTGGCCGAAAGTGATTTTACGTGTTATAAGTATAGCAAAAACCGTGACGAGGGGGGAGAGGGGTCCGAAAAGTCAACTTTTTCCGTGACGCCATAAATGTACGGCCCCATACAGCGGTTTTCTTTTATCATTTTTGGCGCCGAAATATTGCACACAAAATGGGTTCCTTGATCTGACCAGGCCTCGCGCGGTCCAGCTCGGGGTGACGGTAGAAGCCGGATGGAGAGGGGGAGAGGTAAAAAAGTGCGGTGGGGAATGGGGCAACGGGGAACAAGGGAGCACGGGGTTGAGGGGCGCTGCTCTTATGCAAATGATGAATTAACAACCATGGGTTCGAATTTAAACGAAAAGATTAGCACAATAAACGAAGCTATTATTGTTAGCTGAAAGCGAATGTTGCTTTTAATGCGTTTGTAGTAGGTGCCTCGCTCACCGGTATTTTGTTGATTCCAGGAGTCAGGTGAGCGACGTTTTTTCGCAAATTTCACTCACAGTTTTTCACACGTGAGATATGGACCCAAATAGTTTACGAAATAAAATAAACCTGATATTACTCTCGTGCAAAATGTGCAAAAAACTTGTCGAGTGTAACTATAGTTGTTAAGCCAAATTCGGCGTCAGGTGAAGGACATCGCTGGATGTCCTTCACCCGACGCACAATCTGGTCAACAACTTTCGCTACACGTGACATGTTTTTGCACACTTTACACGAATATAGAGTAAAGCAATGCGGATTTCATTTCGCAAACCATTTTGGTCCACATCTTTTATGTAAAAAGTATTGCCCAGAATTCGCGCGCACATTGCGGTTAACTTTCTCGTGGAATTGCCCTGGAATACTGACTGGTGCATGCTATGATTTATTGAACAAAAGACAAATTGTAAAATTTTATTGGTTTGAATAAAATCCAAAAACACATGTTTTACACATTTTCATGATTTACTTTTTAATGAAGCAAAATCAGTGTAGAATTGGCCATTTATTTAAAAAAATATAATTGCTTCATTGCTATTATGGATTTCGGGATTCTTCGCATGCGAAGTATGGCGCAAATGAGATGATGGTGGGTCCAAGAACGGTTGGTGAATTTGGTCTCCGAGCGGCTGGTGAACAAAACTTGTCGAAACGTAGCCGAAACGTAGCAACCCTAAAAATTTTGGATTTTCACACCACCCTTTAAAAACTTTGGTCCATCATGCCTGCCGGGAAGTGAACTCAACGTGTATCGCGCAGAAGTGATGCAAGCCCATGGGACGGGTGGAGGCAGCGTGTAAAAGTTTCACCTTAAAAGATCACTTTAAACATTTCTTTTGATTCAACATTAAAAACCGTACATTGTATATTGTGAAGTGATTGGAAAGCAAACGAACGGAGGTATAGAGCAAACAATGCCGTCTATGTTTGCTGACTCTAGGATTCTAGCAAAGAAACCTCTTTAACTTGTTGGCGCCAAGTAGTTTTGGACGCCGAATTTGGCTTAACAACTTTAGTTACACTCGACAAGTTTTTTGCACATTTTGCACGAATATAGAGTAATATCAGGCTTATTTTATTTCGTAAACTATTTGGGTCCATATCTCACGTGTGAAAAACTGTGAGTGAAATTTGTTCTCCAATCGCCACGAAAGGCGGCACGTGTCCAATAGCAACGGAAGGCGCATGCAACCGAATGATACAAAGAGAGTAGCGTAGGGGGACATGAAATGCCTCGTGCATGTTCGAAAATTACAAGGGCGTAAACACGTCACCTTCCCACAGAGTCAAACGTACTCACGCTTGAATGATTTTCAACGGTTTCCAAGTGACATCATTTCTTGATCAAGCACAGAACAAGCAGCAACGTGTGCACTCACCAAAAGAAACACCAATACGAGGAGCCAAAATCCGTCGTTCGAATACCACAATGCTTCGCGCGATTAGCCTCGGTACAGAGTTCCATGGGCCAAAGTTTGCGACCACATCAAAGACGCGAATCGACACAGCCGTGTGGATCTTCCTCTTCGCCGTTTGTAGCGTAATGCTCGTCGGCGACGTTTGCGACATCTACGCCGCCTACGCGAATCGCGATCCCGTCTCGTCCTTCCGCCTCGACCGCACCGCCGGCGTCGTCCTACCACGACCTGTCGTCTGCGTCGACTTCGACCGCCCGCTTTTTACTCTCCGACTCATCAACTTCGTTAAGCGACGCAAATCGGCGAAACGAATCGAAACCGATTTCAGGCGCCTCATCACGCATCCGAACGGTTCCGACGCATGTTCGGTCGATGACGTCACTAAAAAAGGCGACACTCACCGCGAACTTTTCCTGGCGACCTATCTCCTTCTTGCACTCTACATGGACAACAACCTCGAAACCGCCACCCACAACGCGACGCTCTACTCGAGAAAGCTGCTCTACGTTCTTCGGCTACTCGAAAAGTGCTTCCGACGCGCGAACGTCAATCTCTTTCAACTTGTAAGATCGGTAGCAGCTGCGATGTGTACGTCGCTGCGCTTCAAGGACGTGTTCAGTGCCCACAACGACAGCAACGAACCCTTCTTGAACTGCGAGCCAGACGGCGCCTTTTGGCTGGGCCCGCCACCAGCTCGCTTAGGCTCGGCAGATATGCTCTGCCACGGCCTTTCGAACGAACGCGAAGAAGGTCACCCCGCTTCCTTTCTACTTCGTTATCCAAGAAGAATCGCTTACGATTCTCTTGGCGTCTACGAAGCACAGGCCTTCAAGAGTCGAAAAACGCGAAGTAGGATTGTGGTGCGAATTGCGGACCAACTTGTCGTCGATCCACATGGCCCCGAGCTTAGCCAATCTAGACTGCGGTTCGACGTCGACGGTGGGGCCGGTATAATGGACCCCAGCGCCGCGCACAAAGCGGTCGCCTTCTTTCCGATCTACGTGGGCACGAGCATCCGAATTAGCACGCGCAGCGCATTCGAACGCTACGAACGCGCTACGCAGCGTTGCGGAGTCGAATCACGACTTCAGTGTGCGAAACGCTGTAAGGTCGCCGCCATCGTGCGAGCGAGAAAGTGTTGGCCGCTAAGCTTCTTTGCGAACGGGGTAATTCCCGACAATGCGACGGCGTGTACAGGAAGATCTCCACCACGAAACGCGTCGAGGACGACCCTACAAAACATCGCGAACCCAGGGGCTATCGCAAACTGGAGCACTTGTCTCGACGGTTGTCCGCTGCAGTGTAACGAACAGCTCTACAGCATAGTTCAAACACTCGAGTCGCCAATGCTGGTTGAGAAGAACAGTGAACTTTTGCTATATCCGGAACCAGCTCCGTTTCCGGTTCTGAGGGAATCGCTGAAGATGGACATCGTCGGCCTCGTTGCCGCAATTGGTGGAAGCGTAGGTACTACAACTGAAAAGCGTCTACCTAAGGACTTATTGCATTACAACAAGTGTTTTAAAAGAAAATTCATTTTCCTTGGGCCATCCATTTATGACGTCACGGATTCAGGGGAGGGATGGGTCAAGGAAAATATGACGATTCGTGACGAGGGGAGGAAGTCGGGCCGAAAGTGACGTCATGTAAGAAAAATTGCCATAATGATAAAAAGTTTTGGCACCAACTCATTTGCCATGAGGACATACATTTTGGCTGCCTACATTTCTTCTGAAGCATATATGTTATCCGTAAATCAACTGAGATGACCAGGATCAATAAGTGCTTGCTGACGTAGTTACTCGTGGCCGCCTTATTTTAGTAATGGGAAAGACGAACGAGAAATCAGCGTGAAAAATGCGAATTGGCTGCACGAACATACTAAGACGAAATTTCGTGTTTTATAAGGCTTAAACTTGCGATTCGCCCACTAGGCGGGAGGTTGCGAAAAAGTGACGTCATCTGGGAGGGGGTCCGACGAAATATGATGTTTCGTGACGGAGGGGGAGGGGGTCTAAAAACTAGCTTTTTAGGTGACGTCACAAATGAATGGCCCCTTCTGGGTTTTGACGGAAGGAAAGTGAAAATGAAAATTCCGACAGGACACGAAGGAAAATGAAAATTCAGAGACGGTCGGAAGAAAAAGGAAATTTAAAGATAATGAATTTTTATTTTTCTTCCATTAATTGACAAAAACTTGTTGACGTTTCACTCACTCATTTTTTTAACTTTTGTTTTTCGCGCTTCGCGCGAATACCGCTTCCTGTAAAGCAACCCTCATCAACGTTTTTGGATCTGTTGCCAACATTGTTTCGCGGGACCTCGCTTGGTGCCAAATTTTTTGCCGCTTCAGCAGCAAAACTTTGAAATTTTTTGCTTCAGTGAAATATTGACCGAGAAAATTTTAGCGATTTTGACCAATTTTAGGTAAAAATTCTGTGTTTGAAGCTGATTTTTAGTTTCTTTTCATCGCTGAGAATATCCCTTTATCCTTGTTTTAAGCGGCTGGGTCCAAATACATTTAACTTTAATTTTTCTAAAGCATGAAGAAAGTCTCAGGTTCCTACGCTTTTCCAGCGCCCCATATCCCGCAACATCAAGCATTCGCTGTTGAGCTGTTGTTTTCGACGCGCGGAAGCGAGCCAAAGAAATTTTGCTGATTTTGTTGCAAAAATTCACAGCGAGCCGAAGACATTTTTCGAAGTTTTCTTATAAAAGACATTAGGAACTGCCTTCGGCGAGCCGGAGCGAGCCAAAGAATCTTTTCGAATTTTCCTGCTAAAAGTACACAAATTTTCGACATTTCAGGGGTTTGTCCGTGCCAACCGGAAGGCCGCACATGAAAATACATTGCTTCCGCATAACTCCGGAACGCCTTTACGGATTTGGCTGAAATTTGGCAGATAACTTCTCGACGCAATGTGGTATAAAATTTTGTTGTCATCGGAGGTTTCAAGCCCACTGGTGTGAAGTTTATAACTTTGTTTTACACATAACTCGAGAACACCTCAACGGATTTTGCTTAAATTTTGTGCCTGTGTTTCTGAGGTCTTGTAGCTTAAAATACTCTACCATCGATGATTTCTGTCGTGGATGGTTCCAGGCCCACTGGAACGAACTTTATTAGGTTTTTTGGCTCTAACTCAAAAAGACCTTGACGGAGTTGTTTGAGCAACTGTGCGTAAACTGTATTCCCAAGAGGTTTCGACGTGCGCTAGTTTGAGGCTTATTGGCACATTAGCGTCAGTGGCCCTAGAAAATCGGTACATCCGACTTGTTACGACTGAAGTTGAACTTAGTGAAATTGCTCTGGAGCGCCCCGGAGCCGGCGTCGCTCCGGAGCGCTCGTGCTTCGGCTGGAAAGAAGCAGAGAGAACAATTTGCCACACCGAAGCGTTTTTACCGAAACAAAAAATTGTGCTTGTGACAAACTTGTTTCCGAAAAGACATTTTAAAAAAATTCTGCCTTGCGGAAAAATGCATTGGCTTAAAAAATTGTTTTTTTGGCCGGAGCGATGCGGAGCGAAAATTTTCAGCCTCGTAGACAGCATAGCGCAGTGGGGCGAACTTTTTTGCAGCCGGACGGAGCCGAGCGATTTTAAAACAGACCGGCACAATTTCACGATTTAAATTTTATTTCGTAAGGGAATATAACTTTAACTTAAGAACCGACTGTCAAGTTAGATTTCCGAGAAGAGAATTTTTGACTCAGAAAAAACCTGTGATATTTGCTTTCCGCACCACAAGCTGACGGTTTTGCCATGACGTGTATTGCGAGTGCTCTAGCAGGTGAATAACTGCTCTTCTTTAGCCCCCGTGGAAACATTTTGCAAGTGAGTTGACCGTTAAACTTGAACGTCACAAGTTCAGATGGCCTTTTCGCTTTGAACTTGAACGTTAACTTCCTTTAGCGAGAAAATTAACTTGAACTTGAAGTCGTAAGCATCAACCTACTGAACTTGAACTAGAAAAAAGGGATTTCAAAAAACGTTAGATCAAAAAAATCAATAACCTATAAGTAACTGAACTATCTGCTGTGTGTTTCTATAGGTTTGTGGTTAGGTGGCAGCCTCTTTGCTCTCGTGCACACCTTCATCCTTCCGGTTGCTTATCTGATTCGGAAAAAAAAAACAAAAAAGTGGCCGTCACTGAGACAAACTTCTCGGCCGATCACAGTACAATCGTCGACAGCAGCTGGCGCAAATTCAAGGGGTTCTGCAAGCACACACCGCTACACGGAGTTTGCTTCATCGTCGGTGATGACAAAGAAAAACCTCCGACCGGCAGCATAGCGTGGCTCATTTTGAGCTTGATTTTCGCACTTGTCACTATCAGGGGTGCGTGGCTGCAAGTCGAGTTGTACTTGACGGAACCGGCGTATCTGGAGGCAACGATCGTTCGCGATCAGCGCGCTCGCATCGACAATCTCTCGCTCTGCTTTCCTGTTGACTTTGAGGACGTTCTCGCATTCGTAGCTGTGGCAGGGAACTGGGATACGCACTTTAACGGCGCGATCGCGAACTTTTCGACGAGTTCGGTGTTCGACGATCTCAGCGTGGGCCGCTATCCCGCCGAGCCGAAAAGCATTCCGAATAGCGTTCTCTGGTTGCTCTACACGAATCTGCTCTCGGTCGTCGCCTCCTCGAGTGGCTGCACATTCCGCAGCGGCAGGGTACAACTTTGGTACAACGACCGAGACGTCACGAGCGACGACGGTTACCACCCGCAACCAAACCAGTCGCTACCCGACGTCTTGCAGATGGTCGAAGCGCATCTTAGAGACATTGACGCCATGCTCAAGGAACGCGAAATCGGCTACGACACACTGAGCATGTTTTTTGCTGTGTTCGTCTGTCGGCTGAGGAATGTAACGTTTTTCACGCGTTTCTTCGACGAACATCTCGGCGCGTACGCTGAAGTAAGGCTTAGTGACGACTTTTGCAACGTCCATCGCATTCGGTGGTTCGCCGATTGCTCGCCCAAAGTACCGGCATTGCAGTATCGAACATGCTTTCGACTTTTTGGTGACGAAACACTTTTTGTTCCGAGCATTCGGGACCAGCTAATTATCAAATACGACTACGACATGACCAACAACAACGTGACGTTCACGTTTTTCGAACTTTGGCGAGACGCGACGCTCGATTTGCGAAGCGGAGTCGGTACTGTCGACGCGACGAGTTCCGATGGCTTTTGGCGCTCGGGACATCTCTCTGTTTCCGTCGGCGCGGAATACCATATGCTCAACCGATCGACGGCGCCGTGCGCCTCGCGAAACCATCAAGATTGTTTCGAGGAGTGTTTTGTTAAAGAAACATTAGCCGTGCATAGCTGTGTGCCGATGGAGTACGCGCGTTTTGTGAATGCATCGGCAATTTGCAATCGTCGCATCGACTTGATGGAGACGTTCAGGCGAAACGCAAGTACCCCGTCCCTTGCAGTACGCTGTGCCGGCGAGTGCAGACGACCTTGCGACGTCGATCTCTACCATCTCGAACGCAGAGCACCAGCAGAGAACACTTTTGAATGCCACGTGCCAATGGGCTGCAATGCAGCTCGCAAGACGATTACGGTATCGCTTCGGAGTCGGCCCGTTCTTCACATCAACGAGCGTCACACGATGAACTACAACGACCTGTTCATGAACGTTGGTGGTACAATAGGTAACAGCCGATTTGTAGGTTGGTCAACATATTACGTTTCAGTCAACATTGTTTTGCTTGAACGATTTTCAGCTTTGTGGCTTGGTGCAAGCGCAATGGCTTTGCTGCACATTCCGTTGTACATTATTTTGTCATTGTGTGAACGAAGTAGCGCGCGAGAAGCGTCGCTCGTTGGCGATGAGGAGAAAAACAACGCGCCAAGGTAGGCAAAAAGGTTACCATGGTGGTTCATGTCCCTTGAGTTGGTAGTTTGTGGCTGCCCCGCCCCGGGCCCCCCG
>JAQGBB010001790.1:0-12452 GCA_034691745.1 Prismatolaimus dolichurus | reverse complement strand
TATTGTACTAAAAAGTCGCATAAAAGGTCGCATAAAGTCGCATATTTCGCTGACTGCGAAACGCTATGAACCCTGTAGTAAAAAAGAAATAATTTTGCGAAAGGCGCTTTGTTTTTTTGCAATTTCCCGCGGATAGAAAACCCGCCCACCATGAGCTTACTTGCGAAAAGCCCCGCATAGCCCTATCTGACACTGCAACTCTCTTAGGGGTTACATGATACGTGAGTAAGCCTTTCAAGTCTGTGAAAGGGCGTAAGCAACACGGACGTGCACGTACGCACAGCTTATATTTCTGTGTAGCTCAGTTCCGAGCAAGATGTGCCGACAAACAAAATAATTCCGTAGATATAACTCCCTATGAGGGAGATAAAACTTCTTTGTAGCTAACTTCCAGTGAGCAGTGTCAAAGATTCGAATAATTTTAAAACCGCTTTTCTATCTTGTGGGTGTGATTAATCTGCCTATATTCAGCCGTGCTCTGCATGTTAGCTAGACAGGATGGATTCAATCTTTTAGAAAGTCGTACTGTCATATGCAGCAGCCGATAATATCGCACTTGTAATCAGATCATGTGTAAGTAAATAACGCTGAGTTCGTATTGTATTTCTCCTCATGCATCTTCGGTGACCTCTCTTATCTTAAGGTTAGAAATAGCACACGCTCCACAAGCAAATGCTGTTTGCGTAATCGCTAGCTCGCCGACGCTGTCGTGACGAGCGAAGTGGCCTAGAGAAGGGACTTGGCGTTGACTAACGCAACAAATCGTCAAATTCTGATTGAGTGACTAGTCGACGAAAAGTGACATCGTTTGCATAAGCTAGCTAGCATCGCCGATTGAAGAGGCAAGTGCGGCTTCGATTAAAAACTAATTTCCCCCTTTCGTTTCTGGTCTGCCGATATTCCGCATCGATGCGCACAAGAGCGGAAGAAGACGGTGCACCGATTAGCTTTCGATGCATCGTAGCACACGCCTTCCTGCCGTTGCATGGGCAAAGAGATTAGAATTTAACACGCGAGACCCGTAGCGTTAGCGGCTTTTTAGCAGCAACATGTGATGCAACGATTGGCAGCATGTAGGGGGCGAGGACTGCGTGAAGGGACATGTGCATTGTTATGCTAACAAAGGTTATATTCGCGCCGCATGTGTCGTTTCGTTCTAGCTGCAATGCGGCGGCTTAAAAGGCCTTCGAAGCCTTTCGTCATTAGGCAGTGGGCGTTTGACGACATTCACTCTTGACGATACTCGACAGCCGACGTGCGTGGAGGGATAGGAAAAGCTTGTGGAAACTTGTTTGCACATCGCGTTAGCAGCTCAAATTTTCCAGCTGGATGCCGGAGAGGCACAAACGAAGCACTCCCAACGAAGGGGATGGAAAGGCTTTTCGTTGGCGCCGGCAGCATTGGACAAAAATTCGATTTCCCCAGCTACTGCTTGCTTCTTTGGAGGTGTACGTAGAGCTTAATAAGCACTATTTCCGTGTCCCTCTCACGCAGCGTTTCTCCTAAGAATGCAGAGAAAATCTAATTCGACCGAAAGCCCGATGAGAGAGGAGGCAAAAGTGCTAGCTGCAGATTTTTGCGGCGAGCAAAAGCTGCCGTTCGATTTTTGGCAGCTTAGCAGAGTAGCCCCGACGCTGGCCACCGTTGACGACCGTGATTAGGAATGAACACACAGTGTTGTGAAATCTAATCATTATCGAACAAAATGCGCAATGCAACATGAGGGAAAGAGGAAGGCGAAGGCTGGCGGCAAATTGCAGCCTGCCACTTCCGAGTTCAATTTGTTTGTCTGGTCAGCTTCGAACAGAGCAGGGACCACATCCCGAACCGAGAGTGGCACGTGTGATTAGCAGTTTGTCGCGACGTGAGCTTACGAGAGCTTACATATGTCTGGGTCAGTTCCCTCTTGTTTGACATTTTGCGAAATTTCATTTATCACCGAAGCTAACGCATCGGAGTTCACATATTTCTTGTCTGTCTGGCGAGAAGGAAGCCCCGGTAGCTTTGACGAGAGCTAGAAGTTGCCGACTGTGATTGAAAAGAGGCAGATGTAGAGGAAACATTGAGGGACAAAGGAATTAATGCAATGCTGCAATGTTTTTATAGCCGTAACCCAAAATCGTTCGCATTCGATCACTGCTTCTGGTCGATGGATGAGAGGGACCCGCATTTTGCGAGTAAGGAGGGAGCGTCATAGCTGTCAGGCAGGATTCAGAATACTTCTTCGTATAGGCCAAGAACTAACGTTCGCAGCACTTGGTTTGGACATTCTCGAGAACGCGTTTCAAGGCTATAATGCGTGCATATTCGCCTATGGACAAACTGGCTCCGGAAAGTCGTTCACGATGATGGGCAGTGGCGAGAATAAGGGCATCATTCCGCGATTGTGTGACCATTTGTTCGAACGAATCGCGAGGACTCAAAGCGATTCCCTCATTTATAATGTGGAAGTTTCTTACATGGAAATCTACAACGAGAAAGTTCGCGATTTGCTCGACCCACTCGGGTATGGTAGTACTCACTTAGATGTTAATTGGCCAATTCGACCTTTATCTTTAGTACAAAGCATAATCTCAAAGTGCGTGAACATAACATTTTTGGACCCTACGTCGATGGACTATCGCTTCTGGCAGTTTCATCGTTCGAGGTTCGTACTGTAAATAGCATTGGACGTTGACATATGACGTCACGTCTAGCATGGGACGTTGACATATGACGTCACGTCTAGCATTGGACGTTGACATATGACGTCACGTCTAGCATTGGACGTTGACATATGACGTCACGTTTAGCACTGGACGTTGACATATGACGTCATGTCTGCATTGGACGTTCACATATGATGTCAAGTCTGGCATTGGGTGTTCACATATGACGTCACGTTATAAAGTTGATCGCTTGATTGATACTTCAGCAAATCGAAAGCCTGATGGAAGAGGGAAACAAGTCGCGAACAGTGGCTGCGACGAACATGAACGCCGAAAGTAGCCGCTCACACGCAGTTTTCAGCATCAAGCTTTCCCAAACGCTTGTTGATCGCGAAAGTGGTGTAAGCATTGCTCCTTCTTTTGAGTGCACCGCGCATCACAACTTTTTCTCTGAACAGGTGAGTGGTGTGAAAGTTAGCAAGATCAGCCTCGTTGATCTGGCAGGCTCTGAGCGTGCCCAAAAGACGGGCGCTGTCGGCGAACGTCTAAAAGAAGGGTCAAACATCAACAAGTATACTTATGAACAGCAGCTGCAGTGAGGGCAGGACGTCCAATGCGAAAGCGAATTTGACGCTAATGTCACAATAAAAACCTCTGGGAAACACGATTTTTAGACTTGTTAACATCGCAGAGGTGTGGTAGCAGATAGCACTATCTATGACAATTCAGAGATGGAACTAACAAAAAACAATTATATGTTACTGCGGTGTGACATCAGCGACGAACGTCCTTGCTTACCTCCCTCGCTGCAGTTACTGCTAATTGATTGGTTGAAACTGAGTCATTTGCCAATAAACTTCAGATCCTTGACTACCCTCGGCTTGGTAATATCCGCACTCGCCGAACAGTCCGGCAGTTTGCCCAGTGCTCCCAATGCTGGGAAGTCTTCAAAGCAAAAATTTGTGCCATATCGCGACTCAGTTCTTACCTGGCTGCTCAAAGTATTGACCCAGTATTTCCCGAAAGGACTTCGCTGAATACACCCTCCTCATTAGGACAATCTGGGCGGGAACAGCAAAACTGTCATGGTTGCAACCATCTCGCCCGCCGCCGACAATTACGAGGAGACCCTGTCGACACTTCGTTATGCTGATCGCGCCAAACGAATCGTGAACCACGCTGTGGTCAATGAAGATCCGAACGCGAAGATCATTCGAGAGTTGCGAGCCGAAGTCGAGGTCTTGCGTGCACAGTTGGAAAAGCAGAATGTATGTGGGTTGTCCAGTGTGTGTGTCAGACATAAAAGTGTTGTGCACTGTCCTACAGCAAGCGGAAGGACTCCACGAACGGCTAGTTGAGTCGGAGAAACTCATGGCTGATCTTGGGAAGAGTTGGGAAGAGAGACTGCGCGAAACTGAACGAATGCATCAGGTACGGTTTGTGGTGTGGTTCTAACGTAATTTGCATGTGTTTGAACAATGTCGATTCTATTACAATGCATTTTCTTAGTAGCTGTTTTCACCGATTCTTGGTGGATTACATCGTTTTTGCTTTGAAATAAGCTTTTATGTTGCCTTCCGTGCTGTTCACTCAGCGTTACTTTTTTCATCACCCAAACGACAAACTTCAGCTTAAGTCATAGCTGAATACTGCGATTAAGCCTAGATCAAAGCCTAAGCCTTCCCTAAGCTTAAGCCTCAGCTGTAAAGCTAATGATTATGAAGCTAAAAGTCGTTTGGGTGATCAAAGTTTTTTTCCTAGTTCGCAAGATAGTGTACAGTTTAGCGCGTGAACATAATATGATAGTAGCCTGATTGTGGTGAAAAGCCCAGCCTGACAGTAGCCCAGCGTTTTTGGAGAAAAAGTAAATCGGCGAAGCCGAAAGGGCATCTTGCCAAAAAACGTGCATTGCAATTTTCCGCCGTGGTGAAACGTTCAATGATTTGTAATTTTTCGAGGGGGAAGAGTGGGGGAAAAGGGGGCAACGGCCGTCTGACAAGTTACATCCTTCTTGTTGCTCACTTCGTTCGCTTGGCAG
The DNA here is from genome assembly GCA_034691745.1 of Prismatolaimus dolichurus. Classification (NCBI taxonomy): domain Eukaryota; kingdom Metazoa; phylum Nematoda; class Enoplea; order Triplonchida; family Prismatolaimidae; genus Prismatolaimus; species Prismatolaimus dolichurus. The sequence goes on along the minus strand of JAQGBB010001790.1, from coordinate 7,766 downwards.
GATGCAAAAAGAGGTGGAAATCCCATTTGTTTTCTTTAGCTGCAAATATGCGAATGCATGACGTAATCGTGCTTCTTAGCACAGAAGTAGTTCTACTTATACTAGAAGATCGCTGACTCGTGTCAAGCCTTTTTCCCTCTTCCTTCCGCGGCGGACGTAGCTTCTGACCGACTTCACGGTTTTATTGGGATTGGAAGGAACAAACAATCTAGCATTATCTGCATGACTCGCTTCGTCGCCCGGCAGTCGCTTTTCTTGCTCTGCTCGGATAGATGGGAGCATCCAAATTAATTGCGTGCCGTTTATATCCGCTCGACTCGAGTTCGTTTTTCAAAAAGTAAGAAATCCAACTCCATCGACTCAATCGATTTTCACGTCTTCCTTGGGATATCATCTTCCGGTGGAAAGAACGACATCATCGCATTCTTCACGTTTAGCGGAAATTGTTTATCATTTATCTCTTGTCTTTTCGTGACGACTCGCCGACGTTTGCTTTAGCCATTCGAGTCCAGTCGACCCGCTGGCGCCAGTGCTTTTTCCATAATTGCCTCAATTTACGCGATTGCTCTCGTCAGAAGGCACTATTTTGCTCTTCGGCGGAGCACAAATTTGAGCTTTTTTTCATCCTGCCTCGAGCCCGAAGGCGTAAGCAAAAGGATAGCTAACTGTTCGGACAAAAATCTCCCTCTTCCCCTCTCGAAAAATCGAAAGTTAACGGAGGAGGCGCTGGTACACTGTATTGCGTATTTTTTGCTTCATAGCAGGATGCCTTTTCGGCTCTGCCGCTTTACTTGTTCAACTCCATCTCTCCCACGCCATTCTGCCCTCGAGTGCTCCATGCTCCGCTTTTTCCCTTCGCAGGAGCGCCAGCAACACTTAGAGAAGATGGGAATCTCAGTGCAGGCGTCTGGAATCAAAGTGGATCAAGGCAAATTCTACTTGGTCAACTTGAATCCCGATCCATCTCTGAACGAGCTTCTTGTCTACTATCTCAAAGTATGGGCTGAACTCTCGAAAATAAGCTTGTACGCTCGAAAGCTTACACGTTGAAGGATCGCACACTAATCGGAAGACCAGACGCACCGACACCACCGGACATTCAGCTGCTTGGTCTCGGTATTCAACCGCAGCACGCTGCGATTGATGCAATCGATGAGGAACTCTTTCTCGAACCTGCTCCCGGGGCTCGCTCGTGCGTCAACGGAGCTGTGATTACCGAGCGGACGCAGATCCGGCACGGCGATCGAGTCGTCTGGGGCAATAACCACTTCTTCCGCGTCAATTGTCCTGGTCACTGTAAGTGCCATTGCCTTTTCGCGACCCCAAACTTTTGAACAGGCTTGAATTACCTTGTAAATTTACAAGGTGATTACAATGCATGTAACGGGTTTGTAATCTAATTGCTATCACCTTTGAACCATCGTAATCACAATGTAACTTTTTGTACACACTGTTTACAGACCCGTTGGTTGACAGTGCTGCTCATTCTAGCTGCTCAGCAAGCAGATCATGTTATCGACTACGACTTCGCCCGCGAAGAGCTGCTTCAGAACGAGTTCAGCAACGATCCATTGACAAAAGCAGTTGACGAACTTGAGAGGCAGCACGAACAGGAAAAGAAGGGTCAGCTCCTAGCAGTTCTTAGTTGAGTGCTTAAAATAGTCCGTTTTCAGAAGCACTTGCGAAACAGAAAAGAATGTACGAACTGCAGATCCAGATGCTCAGATCACAGATCTCTCCATGTACACCAATGACACCAGTCGTCGATTGGATCCAAGCCGGAAAAGGAACACCAGTTGTCAAGTTCCCCCATCCGCAGTCGGATGTCCAAGCGAAATACGTGCAGTGGGCACAAGAACGGTGAAGATCTTTCGAAAGAGTAAAGACAGAGTCGAACCTCATTTCTTCTCAAACAGGGAGGAGATGTTCAAAAAGAGTTTGGCCAAGTTGAAAGACGATATTGTTCGAGCTAATAGTCTCGTTCGTGAAGCGAACATTATGGCCAATGAGATGGGCAAGGAAACGTCCTTTCATGTCACACTGCAGATCCCGGCTGCGAACTTGACTCCAAGCAAGATTAAGGTTTGCAATAACTCCTTTTTTTCAAACATGGACACTATACACTGATACCGTTTCCACGGACACACAGTTGACCATCCTGCCTTCTTTATCCCTTTCGCAGAGCGGTGCTTTCGTGAGTGAACCAGCGATACTCGTTAAACGCAAGCTCCGCGGAACACAAGTCTGGGGACTCGAGAAGCTCGATAATAAACTCATCGATATGCGCGATCTTTATCAGGACTGGAAGGAGCGTGGTGTTGAAGATGTGAGGGATGCGCTTGTTGCTTGTGGAGGTTGCACTCCTGTGCTTCTTCGTTCCAGCCCGAAAGCATCCTGCGTGGCATCGACCCATTCTACGAGTTGCAAGAGAACCACAACCTCATCGGTGTTGCGAATGTCTTTCTCGAGGTGCTCTTTCATGACGTCAAGCTTGATTATCACGTCCCAATCATCTCGCAACAGGGGGAGGTATTATTTGACCAGACAAGTTGGACAGTGAGAAGTAGTGTTTGTACAGGTCGCTGGGAGACTTCATGTCGAGATATTCCGCGTTGGAGCGTACGATCCGGACACGGGGATTGAGTTGACACTCGGAGATGATGATGCAGGGCAGGACGAGACTTTTCTTGACTTTGAACCGTTCTCGAGTTCGCCAACTTCGTCGAGGTTCTATGGCGCTCATATTGCCTGTCGAGTACGTTGTGTAAATCATCGAGTGCTTGCAAGGGAGATGGTCCCTAATTGAAGGATAGTACCTTCGTCCTATTACCCTCTATCGAGGCAGGCGTCAAACAGTCTTGTTTCGGAACCATGACTGACATGTATAGGTGCGAATCAAAGAAGCTACAAGTTTGCCACTCTCCCTCTCGCACTACGTCTTCTGCCAGTACAGTTTCTGGGGTCAAACATATCCTATCGTCGTGCCACCCTCATTTGACGCATCGAAAGCAGGCCTACTCGACAACACTCGACCGAATGCAAAACGTCCCGCCAAAACTCAGGGAGTTCAATTCCAATTCGATCATGAGAAAGTAATACCGTTTGAACACATTTCGGAAGACTTATTTTTCCAACTTCTCTTGAGGACTTCATCGTTGCTGTGACGGACGAATTCCTCGAACATGTCGATGAGGGTGCTCTCTCGATTGAAGTTTGGGGTCACAAGGGTTCCCCTGTGGTCGGCGTTGATCGACCTTCGTGGACGTGGAATGTTAACGATTTGAGTGCCGCTAAGTCCCATACACTTCAAGACCGGTAAGATCACTTTGCTCTTCGGCACGGGCGGTCAGTCTTGGGTCACTTGTTCCTTAGTGGGACAGGGCTCATATCGGAACAATCTAACCTTTCTACCTCGTGCTAATCGAGATGTCGGTGGACCAAGGGGACCACGTGACCCCTGACCCCTGGACTGACCGTCCCTGCTCCGGTGAGGGACGAGTCCGTTCAAACAGGTGGAATGAGGTGACCCGACGACTCGAACTGTCGGTGGAGATCCACGAACTTAGCGACGCCGGTGATTACGTCCCCGTTGAGGTGCTCAGATGTCCGGATGTTCCATCCGGTGGAGTTTACCAATTACGGCAGGTGGGTACTTCCCACACTTTGCCTCAATTGGCGAGAGCACCTCAGTCTTGCTTCGCGTTCAGGGCCAGTCGAGAAGAATCGTTGTGAAGTTGAAACCAGTGACAGATTATGGTCTCCTCCCACTTGTCTGCCAACAAGTGACGTCCGTGTGCATCGGTTGTATTTGTGCTCGGACAAGAAGTCTTCAGAAGGGTCTCGATTCTTATCAGGTTCTTTCTTCAGTGGGTTTCTTTAAAAGTTCTCGAACTTTTAATCGTTCTTTTTGAGGAAGAGGACTTGAACGTTCTACGCGATCGATGGAACGAAGCTTTGTCACATCGGCGAGATTATCTCGACGAGCACATCCAGCGGTTGATGAATCGAGCGAGCAAGTCCGAACAGGAAGCCGAACGGGAACAGTCGTTGATTGCTCAGTGGATTGCGCTCACTGAAGAACGAAATGCGGTTCTTGTGCCGGCACCGAATAGTCGTGTGCCGGGAGCGCCGGCTGACTGGTTTGTTTGGAGTCGTGAAGAAGATGCAGGCTTGATGCGGTGGTGGTTTTAGGGATCCACCGGCTGGGACGGAGAAACACGTGCCTGTTCTGTTTCTTGATCTTACTGGTACTCAGATTTAGGGGTCGAATAGCCTTCGGGGGAATTAACCATGGGGGTTAAATGTTTGCAAGTTAGTGTTTTGCACAGGACTGGAAAGAAACTGGTCATTGGAGAAAAGCATGCATGTTTTATGAGTTTCCCCAAAGGCTAATTGAATTGAATTGTTCTCTTGGATTACGGTATTCATTCTTCAGCTGAGGAGATGAGTAAAGCACGTTCGACGAAAGAAGGCCGTCTTCCAGCAGGCACGAACTCGTTATTACCGAAGGAGTACGGAAACAAGCTCTTCCAATTGCAGATCCTGCGAACCGATTCGAATGAGGTTTAATTTATACCTCAAAAGAAGCTCGCTCTCTTTTTAAATCGAATCACTCTTTCCAGTGCGGTGCGGTTGCACTCTGGGACAGCTCGATCCACGAACATGCCGGTCTCTTTCGACTCACTGGGGAGAATGAACGGATTTATGCGATTGTGCAAGTACATGCACGATTGTCACATCCGGCGGAAATCGATGTTGTCATTCGAAAACGTCTCTGCTTTAATGTCATCAAACGGATCAGTTTGACGCAGAAGTTACTCAGGAAGATCACAAGACCTGTACGTGCAAGCACTTTTGACTAAAGCAGCAGACAAGTGGGGTTTTATTGCAGGACAGTCTTACGTCGACGAGTGTGACTTACGAGATTGTCTCGAATATACCGAAGGTGAGGGGCATCTTGGGTCTATCTAGCTTTTCGATGTTTTGAGCCATCCCGGTCGCTCTTGTATCCGACGCGTGGGTTCAGCTTTTTGGACCAAAATTTAAAAATTTGCGGGATGCCTTTTTGGCCTTATCGACGCTACCTACCCCTCCCCGCTCCCTTGGCCACCGACCATCGGAACGATTGACCGAAGAAGCAAGTCCAAGTAGCCTTCATTTCTAGGCCACCGAAGATCCCGAAGCCCGTGAGACCCTCGCCCTCGTCGCCGCCCGTGCAGCCGTCGACGACGGTGGCGAAGCAGCAGTACCCGGTGACGGGGAGTCCTACATCGAGAAATACCTCAAAGGTGTCTCAGAAGTCGAGAGCATCCTCGCTCTCGATCGTCTCCGACAGGTACTCAACCAACTTCTAACTGTCCAGACGATGATCCCCTCTGTTCGCAGGAGGTAGCCATCAAGGAGTTACTCAGTGCACGGAAGCGAATGATGCCAAAGAAGAGTTCGAGTCTGCCGACATTCGCTCCACACGTGCAGAGCGATGAATCTGGAGGGGTTGATGGACCGAAGAGACAGAGACTTGCTCTCCGACCGGCTGGCGATGAGCAGGCGAAACATCGGGAGGCGAAGAACTCTCTTCTCGGTAGGCAAGAGGGTGGGAGGAGTTTTGGCGTTTTGGTGTTGTCTTTTGTGGATTGTTCGATGTTCGTGATATGGATGGGTGGAGCACATTGGAGTGGTTGTTGGTTGTCTTATATGTTGGTTAGGGTTAGGGAAATGAGCAGTGGAGGAGAAGCTGCTGGTTTGGAGGGGCATTTTTGACGAAAGTTGAGGATTTAGTTTACTTGGACTTTGGGGAGTTTAAGTTGGGAATTAGCGGCACTGCCATCGACGGCAGCGATTTGAGTCGCTGCTTATGGTGCGGTCGAGATATTTGCGGTCGCGGGGATAAGGCAGCTGCGACAATCTGATTGGTCGAAAGGACCTTTATGGGCACGCCCTGTTTTGACTGACAAGGTGCTGTCTGTCTATAAGTGAGGGAGGCCTCAAATTTGTGTTGGCGCCGCTTACAAAGGTACTAGCGACCAATCAGATTGAGGCAGCTTACTTATCATGCGAACGTATAATACCGTAACCGAGCGTTTTGCCTGTGATGTTTTTTCGGAGCTTGGTGAAATCTAATTTATCTCTTCTGTCTTCTGCTCACTCACAACACGCGTATTCTTTATCTCTATCTTCGTGTGATCAGTTCGCCGTATAAGCGTTCGTTTTGCTGTCTTTTCAGCGCGACCAACTTTTCTAAACTTGAAGCCGTATTATTCGGGCAAACGTACGTCTTCTTTCGGTGTTGTTCATCATAGCTTTTCGTTCGCTTTTCCGTCTGTGCACGCAAGCGCACCGATTTGTTCTTCGTGCATGCTTCTGGAGGATGTCCATGTATGACGTCACGTCTCTATGCGAAAAATATCATATGCGTTTTCATTGTAAAACAACTGGACTGGGCGGTTGACGTGACATCATACATGTACACCCCTTATCAGCAGTAGCGTGTGACTTTGATGTTGTTTGCGTGAAATGTCGTGTGTTAGCATCCGGTACAGTAGACGCCATGGGCAGCTTTCTCTTCGCTTTCTTCCTCAACTTCTAGAGTTTTCCTTTGTCCTCTCCATTCTAGTGAGCAGTCTCGTGAGTCCCGTCACGACCGGTTCCAAGTTACTCACACCGTCGACGCGTCATCCAATGAACACTGTCGCCGAAGAGCAGACTCCAAAACACACAGTCACGAGACCATGTTCGACGGGTGTATCACCAGAAGACGATGTATGCATGAATTCACCTCCCTTTGTGCTCAATTCAGTTCTTTTCTCGTCAAAGGTCCTTGACATGTCGGCTCCCGTCGAAGTCCATCGTGAAGAAGGTCCTGACGATGATGACGCTCTCGCACCGGTTCACCAGTCAGCAACGAACGACAGTATTGCAGCCGACGCAGATGATAGCTTGACAACGGGTACAACATTAGGTGGCACTCAGACCGGCATTCCAAGCAGCTCGAACTCGAGTGGTTACGGTTCTCATCCGGCTCTCTCGTCCCATTCGCAAGAGAGTCTCACGGTTGTCGGCCTTGATGCGACACCGGCGACGAGTGTTGGTCTTTCTGAAGATGCGTTGATTGAGTCACTTGAACTTGGGATGGGAAGTGGCAGTGTTCTTGATCGCTCGGACACGTCGACATTGACGATGGACAAGTCGAGTTATTCGGACTATGGCGCCAATGTGGAGCATATGCTTAATGGTGGGCAGCCGCTTGTTAATGGCGGCTTTCGCGAGCAGGCAGACTCGATGGAGGAACGGAGTGTTCCCAACTCGGCGTCGGGAACCAGTTTGAGTAAGTCGCTGGGTTCACGCTGGCATAGAGGGAGGTTACTTCTAGTCGGTTACTTATAGGTTTTTGCAGTTCGGGTACGGGTCCGAAGCAGGGGTTCAGGTTGGGACATGCTTGTATGACGTCATGTCAGCAGGCTGAGCGGGATGCTCTGTTTGGAACATAACTGTTGTACGAGGTGTCGCATGGTCGGGATCACTTTAAAGCTCACATGTGGCAGCTAATAGAATAATTAATTTGGCAAGGCATTTCTACAGGGCACACCTGGATACACTATATCTATTTTTTAGAATTTTTTAAATTCCTGGCGCGCGAGAAGTTTGCGCTCATTGTGAACGCGTATTAGATAGATCTTGTCAGCATTTGCGTTTATAGCAAACAGAAAACACACAAGGTGCCAATGGTAGTTTTGTTTAAACCAGCGCAACTGTTCAATGGAGCGTTA
>JAQGBB010001789.1:0-12453 GCA_034691745.1 Prismatolaimus dolichurus | reverse complement strand
CACGTGCGGTGAGCGTGGGCGCACCGAGTACTGCATTCAGTCCGGCGCTTTTGGCGGCACGCGCAAAACGTGCGACTGGTGCGATATGAACGTCCCAGGGCAGTCGCATGCTGCGTCCTTTATCACCGACTTCAATCGGCCGCTCAACGAAACCTGGTGGCAGTCAGGTGAGCGCCGACGCTATACGTGAAAAGATTATGAAAAGAATTAATAATGGTCGATTTTTCGAATATTGATTCATTGATTTAACTTTGCCCGCATGCAGAGACGATGGCCGAAGGCATTCAGTACCCGAATGGCGTCAATCTGACGTTGCGGCTGGGCAAGGCGTTTGACATCGCCTACGTGCGCATCAAGTTCGTCTCGCCGCGCCCCGACTCGTTTGCAATCTATAAGCGCACGCGCGACGATAGCCCGTACACAGCGTGGCAGTTCTACAGCAGCACGTGTCGCACAATGTACCAAATTCCCGACCGAGCGCCCATCCTCATCGGCGCCGAGACGGTCGCACAGTGTACGAACGAGTACAGCGACATCTCGCCGCTCACCGGCGGCGACGTTCCCTTCTCGACGCGTGACGGTCGGCCGAGCTTCATGCGCGCCGACTCGGAGACCTCCGAGGCCCTGCAGGTAACGTACACGAACAAAAAATCGATAATTTTGCGCGTGAATTTGTCTTCTTCGTCAAGACAAGCATGTGTTGTGTTATCGAGTGGTTGTCGTTTTATCGATTTTTCTACGCGTATTGTAAGTGTCGTTCCCTTCCATCGGTCGACTAAGTGATTTTTTTATCGATTTTGCCTCAAGCTAGCGGCTAGTCGTTTTTGGCCAGACTGTCGAATTTTCTTCCGTTGAAATGCGTATTCCTCAGAGGCAAGCTTAAGTGGTGAGACGCTGCCCTGTGAGTTGCGTTGAAGCTTGTTGGATGCGTCTATTGCGCTATTAGCTTCGATTTTATTGCCACCTTTGCGTAATGTGCGCTTGCTTGTGGCAGTGAAAGATATATTGCTTCATTTTGCTCTTGGGAGTGGTGAAGAGTTATCGATTGCGTGCCATCTAACCAGCTAGCTGACTTGACTGACGTCGATTTAGCAAGCTCAGACAAGTGTGTACATGTGAAACAGCTGCGCGCGGCGGTGCTTTCGAGATGCGTTTTTTCTCTTTTTGTTTTTATGCGACGTACGTCTCGTGTTCTACTCCGCGTCTGTTGAGTGAAAAGAGATTTTTGCAATTTAAATGCGAATTTCGTAAATGAGTTTGGTCTGTTCGACGCGCTCGGGTGGGCTTGCTGCGCGCACGTGCGATGTGTCTGCGGCGGGCGGCAGTGGTGCTGATAGGGAGAGAGTACTACGTGGTTTATGTACAATACGTGCGGAGCTTGGCGGAGATCGACCAACGGCTTTACGGTTTTGCGCGCACTTGTTTGTTGTTGATTTCTTTCGAGCGAGCGAGCGAGTAGCGCGGACCGTCCTTGCGTCTAGTGGACAGCGGGGCTGGATGCACGTTTAGCGCTGAGCTTGCCGGATGAATTCTTCGCTGAGAACCAACGGCGAGACAGCGCTGTGATTAGTCTCCGGGATTTGAAGTCGCTGATTCCCGATCACGTGATCGAAAATTGCGGAGGTCACGTGACCCTAATAATCGTTACCGAAGCGTTTGCGTGGGATCGACTTTTTTCCGATCCCGAAATCGAGATCGGTATTTCGACAATGATTCGGATATTTTAGCTCTTGTTCTTCTGACAGTGTGAATTTATGGTCTGTGCGGTTGAAACTTTGCTTGCGATGTGATAAACTTATAGAAAACACGAAAATTTTTGGATTTTTGAAGAATTTTTGATCTTAGAAATGTTGTTTTAATCCCGAAATTTTAGCTCGCGGATTCCGTTTTCGGGATCGGGATATCCCGCGGAAACGCTAGACTAATGTAGTCTTGACGACCACCCCTCTCTTTCGGTGCACACAGCGGGCAGAAACGCAGTGGCTGGCAGCGTTTTGTGCCTGAAGATAAGTGCATTGCGTATGTAACATAATAAACATGTGTGTCCGTAGGGTAGTTAGACACGGTTGGAGAGTCGGATTTTTACGACACAGTTGGCTGCGTTGACCGGTGGCCACCGCCGGCCGAGTCAGGCATGTTGTTGAAGTTTGCGCAGGCGTTATGCGTTCTTTCTTTGTGCCTTGTTTGTGTACACTAGAGTAGTTGGCGGGGTGGGCGATACGATACTATTATGCGAGCGAAAGTTTTTAGTATGCAGGCGAGCCCAATCCTGCGCTGTGGCCAACTTCTCCGTAATCTCTCAACGAGGGAGAGAAGCACCTCGCGCAATTGCGAACAGCTTGTGTTCGTATCGAAAGCGCGTAGGCTATTAGACGAGACAGCCGCCCACCCCAGCCGTTGTCTTCATTGAGCTTCCGCGCCGACTGATAAACGTTGCTTTTGACGCGGCACGTTTGAACGCGCGTCGGGGAGACGTTTTGAGAAATGTTGCAAAACTTGCAATCTGTCGAGGTAGACGAGTTTAGAGTGAGCGCGAGGCAGGATGCGGTTGGGGCTAGCAGGCGCAATCAATTCGCTTGCGTAACGAGGTGAACTCTCTTTGACAAGACGTGGCGCTGTTCAGCTGAGCTAATTAAGAGGGGAAAATTGATTATATTGAACTTGAAGCTGTTGTGCGTGATGATTGGACTGCCGGAGCGACTGTTAGCTCCTGCTGGCTCACGGTGTTAGCTCTTGTGTAGGAGTGGGTGACGGCGACGGAGATTCGCATTCGACTCGATCGGCTGAACACGTTCGGCGATGAGGTGTTCGGCGATCCGAAGGTGCTTCGTTCCTACTACTACGCCGTCTCCGATCTTTCGGTTGGCGGCCGTTGTCTTTGCCACGGTTCGTTTTTTGATGGTTTTCTGCAACTAGCTGAGCCTTGAAGAGAAACGATGTTCTGCCTCTCCTTCAGGGCACGCGAGTCAGTGCGTGAAGAGCACGGGTAGCCTGAGCACGGGCGAGAAGAGTGAACGCCTCGTCTGCGTCTGTCAACACAACACCGAGGGTGCCGACTGCGAGCGCTGCAAGCCCTTCTACAACGATCGGCCATGGATGCGCGCGACTGCAGACGATGCGTTCGAGTGCAAACGTAAGTTTGATTAGGATAGTCGCATGACTAAAATATCGATTTTTAGGTCACTGATGCACGCAGTATGCCTATTGCGGTGGGCTTTGTCCGTCTGTCTGTCGGTACGATAACTTTCGAAAGAAGATAGCTAGCGGGCTGAAATTTTTTTGGAACTACTTTGGGCCAAGTGTAGCTTTGAATTCTTGAACCAGCCAAATCGGTCAACTGCTCCGGCGGAGGACCCAAAATATTACCCAGAACGAGGGATACGTGATCACGTCGAAAATTTTTTTGGCCGTAACTCGAGATGGGGTTGATGCATTTGGCGGAAATTTTGTGTACACAGTCTATACATGACATTGAAAATTTTCTGTCATCGATGGTTTCGATCATAAGTGGTTTTAGGTCCACTTACGTACATTATGTAAGCTGTTATCGGTCATAACCTTTAGTTGCGTAGACGGGTTGGGCTGAAATCTTACTCGGGAATTATGCATGCACGTTCTCTGACAATTTGTGCATGTTATATCGTAGCTTAGTGTTAAGGAATCCGACTCACGTGCTGGAGATGCGAGCTCGAGTCCGGCTTGGCGAAACTTTTTTGTATTTTTTCTCTTTACTTTGCGTTGCTTCTTATGAAAGATTTGATGCCAAAAACATGTTTTAAGCAATAAAAGCATGTTTGTCGGCGTTGGTGGACCTCGAGGATGGGCAGATGGAGTTGTTTTGTTTGTAGAGTGCAACTGCAGCGGCCTCTCGTCGCGTTGCTACTTCGACGCCCAGATGTACAACATGACGGGGTCGGGCGGCCACTGCACCGAGTGCGCGGGCAATACGCGTGGACCGCACTGCGAGGAGTGCCTCGACAACTTCTATCGACGGGATGGGGAGCGCGGGTGCACGCCGTGCAACTGCGATATCACTGGTCGGTTGAACGCTTCTTTTTCTTGCTCACAGAACGAATCGGGTGACCGTTTGGCGTTGTTGTAGGCTCCCTTTCGCTCCAGTGCGACGCGAGCGGTCAGTGTCCGTGCAAGCCCGGCGTCGGCGGCCAGTACTGCGACGGATGTTCGCCCAATCATTACGAGTTTACGGCGCAAGGCTGCAAGTGAGTAGAGTACGAGCGGTCACTTGATGGATTTTTTGTCACGTGACCGCTTGCATTGGCCTCTCTCGTTTAGATCGTGCGGCTGCGTGGTGGCCGGCAGCTACCGGAACGAGCCGACGTGTCAGCCGGACACGGGCGACTGTGTCTGCAAGGCGAACGTGGAGGGCAAGCAGTGCGACCGCTGCAAGCCCGGCTTCTTCGAGCTCGACAAGGACAACGAGTTCGGCTGTCTCGCCTGCTTCTGCTACGGCCACTGGTCCAACTGCGTGCTCGCGTCGACCACCTTCTACGACGACGCCATCGAGTCCAAGTTCGGAACGAGTGAGTGGTGCAAACGTTACTTTTCGTCCGAGTTTGTCTCGTTTTTCCCACCGTTCGGAACTACTTTTTGCTCGGTGTGGGCTAGGCGGCGTCCCTCCCGTTGTTGTGCAAGGGCAGTTGTGAGGTGCAAAATTTCGCACCTCGCTTCGCTTGGCCCAATATTATCAACAGATCTATAAAAGACGGAGCTATAGAAGCAAAAAGGTCGTCAAATTTGGTGCAACTTCTAATTTGTGAGTTTTTTCGCAACGAGGTGCGTATGCGTTGCTGGCTGCATATTCGCCGAATGCCGTCTTTTTGAGGTCATAAAAAATTTGCGGTCTCGTTTCTCTCGAGCGTTTGCCTTTGAGTGTGTGGTGGACTCTAAGATTCGAGGTCGCCTGGGCCGCACAAGCTGCGCCGCTTATGGACGCAGATTCGAGCGTTGACCGGTAGTTCGGGAGTCGCTAAATTTTGATTGGTTGTTCAGACGCGGAGGGCTGGAAGATAGAGCTTCTCGGTCGCAAGCCGATGGACGCTTCGTACGACGTCTCCGAGGGTCTCATCTACGCGGGCGGATCGACGGCGCCCGCCGTTCAGCGAGAGTCCTCGCAATCCTACTTTATCGCGCCAGGTCCGTAAAGTGAAGCGGCAAAATCATCGCTAATTTCTCCGAGCTAGTTTGTTGCGCCCTTTGCAGCTAAGTTTCTTGGCGATCGCCGAAACGCCTACAACAAGTATCTCTCGTTTCGGCTCAAAGTGGGCGACGATAGCGCCAAAGGGGCCAGCGTCAGAGATGTGCGTAATTTTCTATTTTTTAATATAGGAAATTTTTAGCATGAATAAATGTAAGAAAATTAACTGAAAAATAAATAAATATGGAAAATAAAATAAATTTGGGAAAATAAAAAATTGCACAACTTCATAAAATATTTAAAAATAATTTTTAGATTTTTTTCTTTTAAATTTTTGTCTCTTCATATAGATCATCATCGAGGGTGGCGCTATTGGTGTTGGCCCGTCGGGCGCCACCAACGGTGGCACGAGCGGCAGCTTGGCGAATGGCGTGGGCGGTTGGCGCATCCGATCGATATCGATAAATATTCTGGCGCAGCGGAACGCGCTTCCGACGACCGACGTGCAGACGTACCGCTTTCGGCTGCACGAGGACGCGCAGTTCATGTGGACGCCGAAGCTGACGGCGGTCGAGTTTATGAACATCCTCTCCAACGTCACGGCGATCAAGATCCGCGCGTCGTTCTCGCCCAGCGGCTACTCGGGCACCTACCTCGACGACGTCCGGCTCGAGACGGCCAGCCCGTCGCCGCCCATTAGCGGCGATCTCGTTGAGGCCAAGAACGTCGAGCTGTGCACCTGCTTGCCGGGCTTCGTCGGCGAGCACTGCGAGACGTGCGACGTCGGATTTCGGTGCGTGTCTTTGCATTTTTAAATAATTAATTTTTATTATGTTTTTTGCAGTTTTATTTGGAAATTAGTTTGCGGTGTTTATTATTTTATGCTTGCATGATTTAGCGCTTATTTTTTTATTTTTTTAAGATTTTTAATTTTTTTAATGCTTATATTTTATTGATTTGCAGTAAAAAAATTACATTTTTGCTGCGAATTTTTAAAAATTGATTGATTCTTTGTGATTCATTCTTTTTAAGGAATTTGTTCTGTTATTTGAAGTTTAGTCCAAAATGAGCTAATTTATGTTTTCATCTCTATCAATAATTTTCTTTTTTAACATAAATTTTGATATAAATTAAATTAATTTTTGAAATTGTATGTTATGTAAGTACGTGTTAAATTTGATTTATTGACTTGATTTTGATAACTTTATTTATTTTGGCAATAATAATTATTAATTGTTTTAAATATATTCTGGCTTAGTAGAGAGAGAGAGAGAAAGATTTGATTTTTAATTATATGTCAATTGTGGTTTTCAGGCGTGAGCCTCGATTCGGCGGCCCATTCGCGCGGTGCATCCAGTGCAACTGCCACAACCACTCGAACTACTGCGAGGCGGAGAGCGGCAAGTGCATCTGCGAGCACAACACGGACGGCGACCAGTGCGAGCGCTGCGTGCGCGGCTACTACGGGAACGCGCTGGCCGGCAACGAGGACGACTGCCAGAAGTGCCCGTGCCCCGGCGATAGCCCGTGCATTCTGCACACGGACAACGACATCATCTGCCAGGAGTGTCCCAAGGGTCTCTTTGGCCGCAAGTGCGAACTCTGCGCCGAGGGCTACTTTGGCGATCCCGTCGCGACGCCGCCCATTGAGTGCAAGGTATTTGTATTTTCATTTGCCCTTTTTTGCTTTTATTGATTTTTGTTGTTTTGCACGTATGTTTAGCTGTGCGAATGCAGCGGCAATATCGATACGAACTCGATCGGCAACTGCGATCGCGTGACGGGCGAGTGCACCAAGTGCGTGCACAACACGGGCGGCTTCCACTGCGAGAAGTGCTTGCCTGGCTTCTTTGGCGACGCGCTCATCGAGCCCAAAGGCGACTGCAAGCCGTGCGCGTGCCACAAGCCGGGAACGCTCAAGCCCTCTCTCACTTACGAGGTGAGATAAGTGGCCAGTTTTAATCGATTTTTCCAACAATAAAGCTGATTGCAGGTTCTCGAGTGCCAACAGTCGACGGGCCAGTGCGAGTGTATGCCGCACGTGGAGGGCCTTCGCTGCGACCGCTGCGAGCCGGGCTTCTTCAACTTGTCGTCGGGCTCCGGCTGCCAGTCCTGCAACTGCGACCCCATCGGATCGGCCAACTCCACCTGTGACGTCATCACCGGTGAGCCTCAAATATGACCAATGGGCGTTGGGCCCCATAAATTGCTAGAGGTCACGTCACCAACGCGGTCCAATCAGCGCTGCTTTTTCCTCTCACCAAGTTCACGTCATGTGACGAAGAAAAATCAGGGCTCACATTTTGTCGACCAATGAGAATGGAGAGGAAATGTGGTCGACTAGTTGTTTGCAATGTCTTCGCTCTACAGGTCAGTGCACGTGCAAAGCTGGCGTCACCGGCCGCCGCTGCGACATGTGCGCGCCGTTCACGTTCGGCTTCAACGCGACCGGCTGCGCGGCGTGCGATTGCCTCGAGCTCGGCTCCGAGTCGCTTCAGTGCGACGTGGTCGGCGGCCAGTGCAAGTGCCGCGAACGCATCGAGGGCCGCAAGTGCGACCGCTGCATGGAGAACATGTACGACCTGCGCGCACGCTGTCGCGAGTGTCCGCCCTGCTATGGCCTCATTCAGAAGCGCGTCAACGAGCATCGCGAAAAGGTCCGCGTCGGGGCCATCATTCATTGTTGCTGAACTTTTAATAATTTTATATAAAATATATCAACTTTTTATAATGTTATATTTGATGTAAATTGTGTTTTTATTTTAGGTGAAACGACTGCAGGACATACTCACGGACATTCGCAACAACCCGGCGCCCGTCGACGACGAGGGCTTCGACAGGAAGCTCAAAGAGGTGGAGGATCTCGTCGAGCAAGTGACCGGCGAAGTCCGCAAAGGCGTTGGCGCCGGCGCCGAAGATAGCACGCTGCTGGCCGATATCGCCAAGCTGCGCGCGTCGCTGACGGACGCGGCGAAGACCCTCGAGCACGTTCGGACGACGGTCGCCGCAGCCAACAGGACGACCGATGCGACCGAGAAGCAGCTCCGCAAGTGGGATCACATCAAAGGTAGCGCTTTTTATATTTATTCAAAAAATGGATAATTTAAGAGAAATTGATAAATTACAGAACGAGCGCTGGATAAGCTGCGTCAGGCGCAGACGTATCTGGACGTGGAGGGTCATCGCGCGTGGGAGGAGGCGGATCGGGCGAGTCAGACGTTCGGCGAACAGTCGAAGCGACTCTCGGAGATTGCCAAGGAGTCGCGACAGCTCGCCGACAAGTGCGTCCACAGTAGATAGTGCTAATGTTAGTCAGCTGGTTTCTAAAATGCCCGTTTCTCAGACACAAAGCGGACGCTGCCAAAATCGAGAAGCGTGCCGAAGAGGCCCGAAACATCTCCAGCAAGGCACAGAAGGAGGCGCAGGCAGCGCTCACCGGCGGCACCGCCGCGGGCAAGGAGATTAGCGGGCTCCGTGAGAAGCTCGCCGAAGCTAACGATCGCTACAATAAGACCAAGGAGACGGCCAACGATCTTCGCGGACGCGTCGACGAGGTATGTTCGCTCTCATGTCTCTTGGGTGAAGGTTTCCGAACCTGCGTTACGTGATTGGCAGCGTCGATGGGCGTCCAATAGGCACCATGCTCACGTGACTGACTGTCTGACGTGCTTTTTGTCCCCTCGTAGGCGTTCAAGCAGGCCGCCGAGACGGTGAACAAGGCGAACTCGCTGGCGCTGACTGGCGTCGACACGGCGACGTTGAGCTCGGACGCCGAGAAGGTCATCGACGACGCGGCCAACCTGAAGAGGGAGGCGAACGCCCTTGCGCGCGATAACGCCGCCGTCATGCGGCGCGCGAGCACGCTCATCGGGGACGGACGCGACGCACTGGAGCGGGCGACGCGCGAGCAGAACGCCGCCGATCGGCTCCTCGCCGATCTCAACGTGGCCAAGGAGCGCGCCGCGAAGGCGGTCGCGCTCGCCGAGCAGACGCTCAAGGAGGCTAACGAGACCCTCGCCACGCTCGAGAAGTTCGACGCCGTCGTTGACGCGTCCCGCGCCGAGGCCCAAAAGGCGCTCGGCAAGGTCGGCGACATTTCGGCCACCATTGCGGCCGCCGAGAATCGAACTGCCGACGCCGAGCGGGCACTCGGTAATGCGACCGGAGACGCGCAGGCCGCCGAGAAGATTGCGCAGGAGGCCCAGGCGCTTGCCGGCAAGGCCTCCGAGGTGAGACTGAGTATTCTACCTTGCGCTCACGTCATCAGTCCACTTGCATGCACAGCTTGGCAGCTCAGTAGGGAAGGCATAGAGAAAGGTGGTCTAGTTATTCCCTCGGGGATTCATTCCCGGGGGATGGATGATCCGGGGAAATTGAAGCGAAAAAATCTAGTTTGAAGAGCCAAAAAAGCATCTCCTGGTTACCAATTTTGCTAGTTTGTAATAAACGAAGATCGCTTTTGGTGAGGAAATGTTTTTGATGAAAATTAGAAAAATTTAGCTTAGGCGATGATGCTGATTATCCCCCGGAGATGCGTTCCCTAGAAGTGAGACGGATGTTATGTTGGGTGGTGACGTGATGGTCGACGTGAGCTGATATAGAGTGTTCGGTGGTGTGCAGGCTGCGATGAAGGTGCGCGAGGAGGCGGCGTCGACGAAGGAGAGCGCGATGGGCATCCGCAAGGAGGTCGGCGACTTTCAGCAGTCGCTCAACAACGGCGGCAATAGCATTCGCCAGACGCTCACTAACTACAAGACGCTCGCCGGAACCGACAAGACAGCTGCCAAGGAGGTAGAGGCGGGGAGAGGTTGCCTTGCGTTTAAATCGATCATAACGAACCTTTTGCTCCAGGTGCTCGGCGTCGCCGATCAGGCCAAGAGCGCCGCGACGCGCTCCAACAAGACCGCCGAGGAGGCCATCGCTATCGTCAAGCGTGTGCTCGATGAACTCAGTAAGTGTTCCTTTTTCACTTTATCCATTTATTGATTTATCGATTTTCTCTCTTTCTCTCGCAGGCGATGTGGACGCGGTAAAGGACGAGGATCTGACGAAGCTGGAGGAGGAGCTCGAGAAGGCCTCGCAGTCGCTCGACGACGCCGGTCTCGACGCGGAGCTCGTCGGCCTCAAGGAGCACTCGCGCGAGCAGGCGGCCACCATGGAGCGCTACAAGGAGGACATCGATAAACTGACGCGCGAGGTGAACAACATCGAGCAGATCAGCCGCGCGCTCCCGCAGCAGTGCTTCAACGTGGTCGATCTCGAGTCGGAGGGACGCATACCGCCCACCAACTGAGAACTCATTAACGAACGGTCCCCTCATCGCCAACAACGATCGCTGAGCGCCCGCTTAATGAGCTTCCTTGCGTATGTGCTAATGTGCTGATGTGCTAATGCTCGAAATGACTCTGACTCTTAATTTCGCATTTTTGCTTTTCTCTGCTTTTTTATCTACGTCTCGCAGATCGCTGCCATTTTTTGACGTCCTCGCTTTGTTGCCTTATCAGCGGCGAGTATATTGTAGCGCACACGCGGTAGAACATTTGTTCAGCATGTTCCGTGTGCGCACAACACGTTGTTAGGGTGTCTTTTTGTAAAATTGATGGATAAATTATCGATTTATTGATTTTTTATCTGTGAGCCCGATTGCGGGTGAGCGGAGCTAGCGCACCTAGGCTTGAACCAATTGTTAAGCGACTATGCCGTTGACTGCCAGCCGCGTTTTACGCAGTACATTAGTGGTGCACGTGTAGCGTTGACGGGTGTATAGACTCTACGTAGGGATCGATATCTGCCAGGCCGAGAACGCAAAACGACGTGGTGCTGTCTCTCTCGTGCTAGTTGCCAGTTATTTCGCATTTGCGCACTTCCCCGCTGCCATCTTTATATGAGTGCTTCCGTGACTTTGAGACAGGATGCGCCGATTGTATGACATATAGTATGTAGGGATGGTTTTGTTTTTTACCCCGTTTTTATCGCGTAGTCTAACTTGGCAAGTTGCGTAGCTGTTAGCTTGTTTTTTAGTTTTCGCTCTGTCGTTCAGTGTACAAGCAGAGAGGCGTGTTTGCGTTCTCATTTTATTGCATCCTGCCTGGAGCGCGCAGCGAAAAAAGGATTGCTATACGCTCATTCTAGGATTATCCCTCATCCCCATCGAACAAAAGTTAGCGGA
Organism: Prismatolaimus dolichurus; assembly: GCA_034691745.1. NCBI lineage: Eukaryota > Metazoa > Nematoda > Enoplea > Triplonchida > Prismatolaimidae > Prismatolaimus > Prismatolaimus dolichurus. Next base: position 1,129 of record JAQGBB010001789.1, on the reverse strand, counting down.
CGGTGTAAGCAACTTGCCTGCGGTAGGCGACCGAAATGCATCATTTTAATTTTTTGCAAAAGTCCTGGTTTATAGATGAACCCTGGCTTCATTTGTCTGTTCTGCTTCCAAAAGCTTGTGCGCACGTTATTTTTGTCAAAGGCACGATGCATATCTGGCTTTGCCGGGGTCCTTGTTGATGGTTTATATCGTATCGCGCGTTCTTATTATATTCTACTGGGGCATTGCCGCTGGAGTACAGTTTGGCCGTTTCTGGAACACCACTTGGAACGTGTTCCGTCTAGTTGGAACTGTTTTTGAACAGTTGACGATGGGCAGCGAAATCGGGAGTTATCTTCGGAATGGAACGCGTTCTCGAAGAGTAGAATGCGTTGGGAACACGTTCCGGTCATGTGTGGCGTTTCAGCTCTCGTACATAATGCGCGGGCTTTTTATAACGTCAGTTGGTGCGTGTAAACCGTGTTCGTGATGAGAGATGCTTTTGTATACACTCTGTGTCTGTTCAGCGAATGTGTGTCTACGAAAGGCAACTTATGTGCGACGCGACGGTCACGTTGTGTTTATGTTTGGCATGGAACGAGTCAGTCGTTCTCATGCAGTATAGCAACTTCAGAATTAGCTATCTTCAGAACAGCTCAGTGCGCTACAGATTAGCCTTTTCATCTGTCATACGTTCTCGCTTTAGAACGGAAGTCAAGCTTGCGAAAGAAAAAATAGTTGGAATTGGTTAACATTAGCTGGCTTTAGTGATCCGCATGCGTGGGGACCCAGATGTCGTGCTCGCGACGGAAAAGTTTTCTGTTTTTAAGCTCTGAATCAATTTTCGAGTTTTTGAAGGCCGGAGCCCCTTCCCTCTCGTTACGCACTTGATTCAAGCTCCTTAGTCTCTGTCTTCTGAAAAGCGTCATACTCCACTTACTTTGTACATACTGTGCCCTACTTCGTCTTCCTTCGCTCGCGTCGACTTCTGCTCAAAGGGTATGGCCAACTTGGCTTCGATCTTGTGCCTCGATTCGGAGAGTCGGCGAAGTGCGCCGGCGTCTGACGCCAGATGCTTGCCTTCGAACGGAAGCTGTGTCGAAAGGGTGGGGGGGGGGGGGCAACGCGAGTGAGATCGAACAGAGCGAGA
>JAQGBB010001788.1:0-12458 GCA_034691745.1 Prismatolaimus dolichurus | reverse complement strand
CTCAAAGGCCGCTGACGCAGTGTGCAGTAACTTACGATCATTTTGTCATCGATGATGCTGTCATAAGTGGTTTCAATGGCCATATAAAAACTTGAACCTATCACGTTTTCTAAAGTTTTGCATCATTGTTGGCGAGTTGTCTGTTTTTCACAACCAGCTCTTTTGAGATTGATTGAGCTTACAACTGAGTGCAACATGTCAAAATGTTGGAAAAATAAACGGCAACAAGGAACGATTGAAATTTTTGAAATCGGTTCAGCCAATCTTGAGAAATTGCACTCTGAGGAATTTGCGCCAACTTGCCAAAGTAGCAGGACTTCTGGGACGCGTGATAGATTTACGCCAAGGTACCCGCATACAAACTTCAGCCCGCTAGCCTTGACAGACACACACAAACGGACGCGACCCACGGCAATAGGGACGCGTCAGTAGCCCTAATAAAATGCGCGCAATCTAGCGGGTTACACCTACCACAACTTCTTCCGGCCGCGAGCTCCCAATGACGTCAAGCAGCAGCTTTCCAGTTAACTTCTTCTGCATAGCACCGAGTCCGAACCGTTCCTTCGGCAGAAGAACGAACATCGCAAGTCCGTTTCCGCAGTAGGGCATGCCAAGGACTTGACAAGCAAGCTCGTCGTTCTCGGCGTAGAGAAATCGTGCCTTTTGATTCATCATGTCCACCTGGAGCTCTTTGTTGGGAGCCACGTGGAATGGGTGCTGGTACGTATCCTTTGCCTTGAACTTGTGCTGCCAAGTCCCTATACGATAAGCGAAGTCATAATTATATGACTGCTAGACGTGACCCGAGATCTTTGCCTTTGAAATATATGGCGTTCACAATGACAAGCTTTGTTAATGCATCGAGAACGCCATGAGCGAGAAGATCTTTTATCTTGTCGTTCGTGGTGTCGGCGACCCACTTGTTGATGTCGAGACGTGCTAAAATATTTTTAAAATGTTTGCAAAAAAATTTTTGTGAAAATTATATTTTGTGAAAACACCTACACACAATACAAAATGCTTTCTATGATAAATTTTTAAAATTTTGTAAAATGTGTAAATGGTTTTTTTTGTGAAAAAAACAGCTAATATTTTTTCGTTTTTGTACAACTGCTATGATTTTACATTTCAATTATTAATGCCCAACGCTGCCAAAAATGCCCTTTTCACGTTTCCCCATGTAAAATTCAAAATTTCAAAAATTCATAAAAATCACACAAACGAGATATCGCCAAACGGTCTTCGGTTCCTGGTCCAGGGTCGATCCGTCTAAATACTACGTCGAGAACTCAAAACCGGTTTCCTGGTCGTGTCCACTGACAATAGCCCAGGGCGATTCTGGATTTTATGAAACTTTTCTCACACTACAGTAAACTTCGCTGCAGCTATCCACCTGACTCGCAAGCCGTCTCGAAATCGACCAACTCAAGCGTGGTATGATACGAGTTCTTTAGGAGAGCGAGAAATGAGTCGTACACTTCGTAGCCCTTTTGTGCGAACAAACGATTCGCAGTGTGAAGTTTAAAGTCATTCTGCGGGTCGTTCAGGGTCGTAAGGATCTTTGTGAAGTGCGCATGGATCGCTCCTTCGTCGGTGACGTCTTTGAAGAGAACAGTGTGTAGTTGTGTCGCGGTCGCGCCGCCGGCACCTTCGAGATAATAGTAAGATTCGATTTGTTTAATGAGAAGCAAGCTAACTGTTGATGGATTTATACCTCCATAAGTCATAGCGAGTGCAACAGCGATCGAAAGAGGCGAGCAGAATGAGTTCTCATCATCTTTGCTCAGCAGGGAGAGCAGATCCAGAGCAAACGAGGCGGTTGACCGGCTCAGCGGAATATCGGCCATATTGCAACGTCAACAAGACGGGAGGCAGGTTAGCTGAAAACTAACAGAACAGGAAATCGTTGAGATGTTCAAAAAGTTTGCTGGTAATTAGTGGAGTAACCAGAGAGACTTCAGAAATTTAGACTAAATATATTTACAATGACTTAGTCGTTCGTCATTACGAAAATCTTGAGAGCTTGAAAAAGAAAAAGCAAAACATAGGCGTGCCTGCAGACCAAACATAGCTCAAACACTGCATAGCACCACATGATGGGCTATCGGCGTTTTACAATGGCTACCGATTTGCAAATTTTGTTAACACTTTCACAGCCAGTTTTCTCGAAAATGGCAAAACCTAAAACGGATTTCACTACACCAAAATAACACCAAAATGTAGCCGCATACGTACGTATTCCAATACGCAAACACCGAAAGAGCCTGTGATGTCCCAAGAAAAAATTTCGTAACACAATCGCACCAAGGTTTCTTCTTTTACAGTGCTCTACACGTCAGCAGATTTGCTGTCGATAGCCTTGACTACCGTAACTCAATCGTCGTTGTTTCCGAATTGACTTGTTCATTATCTCAACATCGATGCGAAAATTCTGGTTCGCTATAAAGAGTAACAGTACTACACGATTGAAAGCTGATTGCGCGTAATGCGTTGGTTAGCGATAACTACATTGAAACTATCGATAGCACACCAGAGTGGTATACGTTAGTGAACAAGTCAATCGATTACCGTACTTTTCCATATAAAGCCCCCGGGGCTTTATTTGAAAATGCCCATTTTTAGCAAAAAAATTTTTCCCAAACATAGCCCCCCTCCGTTTAGAGCTTCCCTCCGCCTAGAGCCATATGACATCAGAGCTTTTCCAAACCATAGTGAACACCAGCAAATGAAGTCGTTTTTACTTATGCAAGCACTACTGTATTAACCTACTCGAGTAAACCTCCGCTTGCTGCATATGCATAAAAGCGTTTGCGTCTGAATGCTTGCGGTCAATGGCGACATTAGAGTCGTTTACTTTTTCCAAGTCGAAAGGCCAGATACTTGGGCAAATGTCAAATTTGCAAAAAAATCAAAATAAAGCCCGCCAAATACAGCCCCGGGTGCTCTGTTAGGCGGGCTTAATATGGAAAAGAACGGTAGTTGCATAGATTTTGACACGAACCTGTTTGATATTTGGAATATCTCTTGCTCACATTTAAGCATTTATTATGGGGTTCTCAGATGGATGGTAAAAGTAGCTAATGTTGCTCTTTTTTGCGTGTCAGAGGTAGTGTTATAAACGAAGACCAGTTTTCTTTAGAACATTTTGGGCCAAAAACGAAAACCGAAAACCTTGGAGGTTGGAAAACGAAATTTCTTTTTCACTATAGTGAGAAGTTAGCAAACTGTAGAGCATTCGTTGTCGATTCGTCTCCGTCGCTGTGTGTGCTCGAGTTGGACGTGGGCTGCTTGAATCTTTCAGACGTTCGCGAATTTTTTCGAGCACACCGCGAACTCGTCGAGCTTTCGATTCGCGTAGAGCGCCACGTGGCGGTTGAGGTCTTGCATGACGGCGGCCCTCGCTAATCTGTGCCCTGGTCGAGTATTGCCCAAATCTGAAGAGCCTCTTTTTGAACAAGCTGGGCAGGTACACTCTCGACGACGTTCGTTTGTTGCACGATCTCGAATCGCTTGCTGTCTTCTCGTCTGACGATTCTCAGCGGCGACAACGTGAGCGCAATCCGGCGTTGACGAGGTTCGACTACCTTTGTCATATTGCCAGCGAACGGTCCTATGGGGACGGATTTGTTCAGTTGCATCGTTTGAAAACGGTCAGCTTTTCTCGTCTCGTTTAGGTGCGGTCGTTCTGGAGAGCGCGTCGTCACTTCGAGACGTTGAAGTTGGCGATGCGTCGCGTAAGCGTCGCTTCGCTTTCGCTGTTCGTCACTGGCGAAGCTCAAGTTCAGTGCTTCGGCGAGCTCCATGCCGTGGTCCTCAGAGGGGATGCGAAAGCCGTCGCTGCTTCGTCGGGCAGATCGACGGCTGCGATGCCGGTGAAGGTGCACGCCGATGTCGTTGGTGGGCATGCGGATCACTTCAAACCTCAAGGTGACATACCAATTACCGGACTCGTAATTTTGGAAGTCAAAACTTGCAGTGCCGTAAACGAGTATCAGTTTTGGACGTGGAGACTCTAAGCAACAAGATTTGCAGTCGATATTCACTTCTAGCTTGAGATAATCTGCGGACAAAGATGATTTTACACAGGGAACGATGTTTCACATGCTCCAGTTCCTGGAATATCCAACCCTCAAAGCCCATCTTCGAACTTGAACCAGGGTTTGCTCCTAGGTATCTATGGTAAAAATTTCAGTCCGATCCGTGTATTATTACGGGCGCTAGTTTGCGGACAACGGCGGCGACGGCGAAAAACGGACAGCATCACGATAGTCTTTATTTACGTAAGTGGGACTAAAAATGACTTTTTTGAAGCCTAAAAATGTAATTTTCGTCAAATTTTAGACAAATTTGTCTTCAGAAGATGGCTTTTTGGTCTCCGGTGTCAGAGCTTACACTAAGGTCCCGGGTGCTAAGTTATTCTAAGCTAAGCCCAAGGAGCTCAACTGACCCAACGCCACACAAAAATGCACTGGTCGGAATGTTCCTGTACTGCTGCCTTCTTCGGAGTAGGCAAAAGTTAGTTTGCGAAAGTCGGTCCTTTTCTAAAACCCAGTGTTTCTTAAAACGTCTCAGTCTATTTAAATCGTTCCTTGTTTTTGCTGTTCTGCGCGAATGATAGAGACGGGCAGGTAAGTTGTCGGTGCGATGCTCCTGCATGCGTGTGATGCACACATTTTTTGAGAAGAGCATGGCGCGTGCTGGACGCCGAACCCGTGCGAACTAGAGCGTGACGACGCTGACGCAACTAGCCGTCATTCATGTCTCTATACTTTTCATCTATTTGTGCTTTCGTGCGTAACAATTAATTATTCTGGGTGACTTCTGCGTTCGCTGTCGACCCTTTTGCCACGTGGTGGCAAGCGCAATGTAGAATCTCCTGGATGGAAAGAACGGCGGGTCTGTGGTTCTTTGCCTGGGCATTTCGACAGTGGTGTCGCTGAGATAATACACCAATTTTGGCTCTTGTGCTCATGCAACTGTAGCATTTTGAGTTGGAAAACCCTCATTTGATGCCAGTTATAGTACCTGTGTGCAAATCAGTATTAGTAGTTGGAAAACGTCAAGCACGGAGTGTTAGAAGAATCATTTCAATCCACAATTATCTGCGTAGATGTTTTTAGCGCTTTAAGTTTTTTTTAAAGTAAATCACTAAAGTAATGCCTACGTTACTGATAGACGCACGTACCGTCATCCGAATAGAAGCTATCTTTCTTACGCGCTGCCGGCTCCAGAAGATGCAATAAAAGACGGCGGCGCCTTTTTGTCACTAAGTACTTAAGATCTTTTGCGAGTTTTCAAGTTTTGTGATTTTCATTGCTAGTGTTAGGTTTCGTGGTCTGTCTTTCTCGACGCGTCGTCAGAAGCGCCGTGGACGTCGAGACGCTCTGATTGTCATGAGACCCGTCGACCAAGCTGCTGCGGCTGTGAAATAGACCGGAGTCGTCAGTTGCGGATTTGGTTCGTCTCCGTTCAAGTCAACATCGTGTCGGAGCCCGTTGAACGACTTGAACCAGTTGACTTTTCGACGATCATGCGTAAAGAAATACTGATAAAACGTGGACACGATGAATATCGGAACGTGCATGATTGTAATCAAGCTTCCGCCGGTCCAAAGGCCTGTAAGAATGTATAGTTTAGCTGGCTACTTTAATAACTAAAGCCTTACTGAGAATCGCGCCGAAGGACCAAAGCATTGCCCACACGTCCATTATTGGGCGTGCCTCGAACACCGGATGAACCGTCGGATGTTGCAGGATTTCCACCCAGAAGAACGGGCCGGTGTTGTTTAGATTTGAGGGCGACTGCGACAAGGCCGTGAACGCGAAAATTTGCGACACGCACGGTGTAGGGCACTCGGTTTGCTCGCAGCCGCTGAAGATCGACTGTAGAGGCAGGCTCAGGTTGTTTTGCAAGCTTGTTGCAACGGTGGCGTCGAAGCGATCCAAACAAGGTGGCATCGAGGGCGGCTTGTTTACCAAGTTGAGGTCGCTTAAAGGCCAACAAGCTCGTTGCGAGCTAACGTTGCGGAGAAAGCAGGTGAATGCGCAGTCGAATTGCAACGCTGATGCACACTGTGTCGACGGTCCGTTATAGAGCGTTGATTCGGATGTCAATGATACGGCGTACGTGTAGCCGCCGCCTCGACTAGCTGGAACAGAGATGAATTTTCTACAACCTAGCCTGCGTTTCTGCGTTCTCAAATTTCGGAAAAAAATGATTTTGCAGGATATCGGTCACCCCGCAGCAGGCAGGAGCGAGCAAAAACGTTTAGGAGGGGGGTAAAACTAACGTCAGCAGGGTCAAAGGCACGCGATTAAAAAAATAAATACTTCAAACGGTTAAACTCAACACAGAAGCGTAGAAGAGCGAAAAGGAAGGCAGATTCGAGCTTCACTCGATGAGTTATAAAAGCTGGCGTCAGTTAGAAAATTATCGGAAATTATGTTAAAAAAAGATCAAAATGGTTTGAAAATTTCGCCCAAAAGTGAAGATTCTGGAAAATATCAGCAAAAATTTTTAAAAATTTGGAAAAATCTATAAAAGTTTTTCGCCTCCCGCCGAGAGTGGCCCCCAGCAGGCCGAACCAGGAGGTCTCCCCACTCTCCCCTACCATGCCCTCATATCTGCAGCTTCGGAACGAAAATCTCTTCTGCTCCGCTCCGGCCAAAACTCCGAAGTCGCTTCGAACTCAAAACTTCGAAGTCGCTCCCGCTGCGGAGCAATTTCACTACTTATAAATGACTCAAACACAATCTCCACCCCTGCAGTTTTCTCGATTTTAGTGGAAGCATTTGAAAAATGTCGATCATTCGTATCTTTTCTGCTGCGAAAAGATGAACTACCTTCCATGCTCGTTTCGCTTTCTCCGAAACATACAGACCTACCGCTGTTTGCGCTGTCCCGGCTTGTCGAGTCGAAAATTCCGGCGCCGTGACGAAAATCAACGGCAACGCCATAATAGAAAAGCTGATCGTTCGTATCGTTGAGCTGGAACGAGAAGTAGTCGCGCAACGTTGCGACCGCTGTCGTCAGCTGAGACGGCAGTCGTACGCAAATCGTGTCGAACTCGCACGTCTCCAGCCGGCCGCCGCAGTACGGATTCGTCGTTCCCCACGTAAACCGCGTTAGATCGAGACACGGATTAAAGACCTGTGGGTCCAAAAACAGCCCGGTGTCGGCATCGTAACGGTTGTAGATGAGCGTCGTCTGCGCTATCGCGGAGCAGATGAAGGCAGCGCGTAATAGGGATAGTTGGAAAAAGTCGACGCCATTGTCGAGAAGGAATCCTTTCAGCAGGTCCATCGCGTCGAGCATGTTAGCGTCGTAGCCTGAGCCCCACTCGACCCCAACCTGCGCCACGTTAAACGGATAGTCCCTGTCGTAGTCGTCGTACGCGGTGACCATCATGTGTGCAACGGCCATTACGGGTGCGACGCTGGGGAGAGCGAGGAACGCCGCGTCGGCAATGCTCGTCGTTTGCCGAAGAACGTCGAGCCCGCCAGCTGCCGTGAACGCTTGTAGACTATCGTTGAACACCGTCACGTTCCACGGAGAATAGTTGCCGCTCGCGAAGCCGTAGACCTCGGACCTCACAAACTGAAAACATCCCACGGCGTCGTCAAGCGCTGCAGATGCGTTGCTGAGCTGCCAGTCGGTCTGCGCTGGCATTGTGTCATAGAAAGTGACGAGCGCAATGGTGTCGCGCACGGTAAGCCAGAAGAAGACTGGCAGGAGGCAGGTCCATGTGGTTACGATGAAGACGTTCGCGTTCTTGACGAGGAAGCAGAAGCCGTGGAGGTCGGTGATGAAACAGAATTCGCTGCAGTATTGGAAGAAGCGATGCTGGAGAATTCCACCGAATCGGTAAGCGTCGCACTTGCGCTTTGGTAGGACTTTTTCGAGCAAAGCGTTGGCAAGGGTCGTAACAACGAAGATGACGATGTGAACGAGGGCGATGATGCTTGCGCCGACGAAAACTCCTGGGAATCATGATAAAACTTTTCTTTTCTGCGCGCACAACACTTGTGGACTTGGTACGTCGTACATATTAGAGTGCAGGCTTTTTAAATTTGTGTCACCCATACGACACCTGGGCCACCCAGTAGCGTCATGGAACAATCTGTAACACGCTGAAACATTCTAGAATATTGTGGAACACTCTGGACCACTGAGTCTTATGAGATTATCTGAGTACTCTGAAATATTCTGAAACACCCAGTCGACATACAACACGCCAAAGCACTCTGGAACAGCCATTTTTCAGGACAGTCGAACATTGTGGAACACTGCCTGAAACTCTGGAACACCCAGTTTAAAACACACCGGAGCACTCTGGAATATTCTGGAACACCCAGTCTGTAACACGCCGGAACTCTCTCGAACATTCTCTACCGCGGGAGCCCTGTCTCAAACATGTTGCAAGACTGGAACATTCTGGAACACTCTCAAACACATGGACCACGGTTTTCCACCAGCAGTCCACGTGACGTACTGTAGTGGGAAAGCCTCGGCGGCAGCTAATTTTGTCTTATGAAGAAACAGGGAAAGACAGGGAGATATATATAAGAGAGGAAGGTGTAGTGTCCGTACTCTTGTGTCGTCTCTTTAACGTGGCTAGTGTATTGCGCGACGCTCCGAAGTATTTTAAATACCCCAGACGATTTTGACGACTGCTCGCAAAGTTTTTCTTAAGAGAATTCTTTGACGTTGCCTCTCTGAACAAATGAATCGAATTTATGCGCATGAATGCAGAATTGGATGCAGAACTACGGCAATTCAACGCTAGAGTGATTGACAAACCTGTAAGACCACCGATATCGTTGATAAACGTTTGCTTGTTCATAAGAGCGTACTCTTGAACCGCCAGAAACAGAACCGTCTCTGGATAGAGGTACGTCTGCGTATTCTCGCCGCCGCTCGGTTGAGTAGCGAGAGGGACTGCTGCGTATCGCGTGTCGTTGCATGCGCGCGGACAAGCGTTGTAGAGCTCACTCCATGCACCCAGTCCATCCAAGCCACTTGTTTGACCCGCTTGCTTATATGTGTAGCGCATCTGGCAGGCAGACCGGTTGCTTGCGAGCGGGAGCCAGACTTGGGCCAGCGAATAGCATTGGCGCTTCACCGTAAGGCTCGCAAAAAACGCCTGTTCCGCACACGTGAAGTTGTCGACCGCGCCGCACGGAACGTCGGTTCTGTTCAGCCAGCTGTAACTGTAGGACGGTCGAATCGCCCCAACCGTCATCTGTGTGAATGTCGTAGATGAGAGGCTTTCAGCGCGAGTTTGATCGCGGACTCCGCGACCTCCGAATGGATCGATGAACATGCTCAACGATCGTGAACCATTTGGCACAACGTAGAGAGAAGTTTGGTCGACATAAACTGCGAGGTACGTAGCCTCGGAGTCGAAACTCCCAACGTTTACGCAGAGAACATGCGGGTTTGAGCTGAAGCCGGGAGCGCCGAGCCAGACAACCGAGTCGAGCGTCTCGCATTGTGGGATGAGAAGCTGGATGTTTACTGAGAGGTACCATGTTCGGATGTTCATGACTCTGCATATGTAGGTGCCGACTATCTGAAATCGTGCGGAGAAAAATTTCAAACATTTGAACTGCAACTGTTCATTCCTGTATGAAGCTTTGAAAAGCAGAATTTTGGAGACCCAACAGAATCCCAGAATTCCGTGATATCACGGACACCACAGATAGTTAGGAACCATTGTGGTGATAAATTTCGATAGGGGGGGGACGTATACAAAGTCAAGACGACAAAGAATTTTTTTAATTTGCAAACCTTTGCGAGAAGTAGGTAATCGACGTCGTTTGCGTTAAGCGTTTCTTCAAGGATGTCGACTAGGCGAGCAACTCTAGGAAGCTGCTCGACCAAGGCTAACGTTGACGCCGGTTGACCGCGGTCGTAGTCCATCATCAGCGTCACGAGAGCGTATGCCGCAGCAGCGATTCTCGGATCAAGTGGGAAGGTAGATTCGTTGAAGCCATGCCAATAACTGGCGAAAAAGCCGCTGTCGTAGGAGGTTTCGACATATTCGTAAAGCTGCAGAATGTCAGTTCCAGCAGTCGATTCGTTGTAACCTCGCAGATCGTTGAAACTCGGGCTGCTGGTAAAGTTAGCCAGGGTTGCGTTGAAGTCGACCTCGCTCACGTTTCCCAGCGTCTGCGCGAGGTAGCTCATGTGGTCTATCTCAACGCAGGCTGCAACGGCGGTAAAGTTGAGAATTGATGGTTGCGCCGTCGCCTGAATGGTGACGCCAGTTGGATCGCAGATGTATTGTTGATAGAGGACCCACAAGTAGTAGAAGCAAAGGGTGGTGATGCCGAGAACGACGGCGATCCAAAGAAGCTTTGCTGGCCGATCTTTTGCCTTGTAGATGTTCGCGAATCCGTGCAGCTGGGTTATCTCGCAGTAACGATAGAAGCAGGCTGATAACTTTGCCATGCTTTGCGGTTGTCGGGGAGGATAGTGATTAAATTTTGGTGTTTTACTTGCTAAATTTGTTTTTTGAAAACATTTGCTGGTAAACATCAATGCTATTGGAGTTTGTGTAGCAACGTTAGTAAACTAAGCTTGGAGCTAGCTTGGAGTAAACTAAACCAATCCGATTGTTCGTGCAACCCACGCCATGTAGTTGCACGTTTAGAGGTCTTGTTTTTGTGAGCTTCGGCGGATATCCCCAGGACGAGTTCATCGTTTTGCATGGATGCATTCTAGATCGCCTGAGTGGTTGGACCTGGGATGCCTTGCGTGAGTGCGTCTCGTGTCAACGATGGAGCTTTAAACTAAGCCATGTCTACTGACGTCCGCTCGCGAATATCCCTTTCACAATTCCATGTTTGCGCTAGAGACGATTCGCTACAAAGATTTGCTTCAGCGACTGCGTGCATATACGGAGAACCGGCATGCGCATGCTGGGTCACCTCGACGACACTCCGAACTTCATGGATGATGTTGCGCAAGCCTTTCTAAACGAGACAGACTCTTGGCTGCAACGCAACGTTGAAAGAATGTTGTAGAGCACTGACGTCCATGAAAATTAATGCAAGGCTTGAAAATATCATGGACATTGGCGAGCGTTAGCGAGCCAAATTTGTTTAATTGCGCATTTTTGTCGTTCGAAATTTATAGTTTTGCAGCTCGGTACGGCTTTGCACCCTTTCCAAAAATCAGGGTTCGGTTCGCTTCAGAAACAGGCTTCGCGGTTCGGTTCGCATGCGAACCCGGCCTCTAAGCGCAGACACTGGCTTGGCTTCTTCCAGCTTGCAAACTCAAATGCTGCGCCTAATGCAAGAGACATATTGTAGAGCCGTGAAAGTTTCAGAATCGTAATGGACTGCCGAATTCCAAGTGATTTTGCTCAAGATGCAAAAGCTAGCGGGAGAATCTAAATAGACTTTAGATCTAAATTAAAAGGGACAAGAAAATTGATAAATAGTAAAAATTTCAAAAATGCATATATCGGTATTTTTTTCAGAATCGAACGCCACTAGAGGTTGAGACCGCCGCTTTGCTCGCATCGAGCAAGAACAACCTGACGAACGCCGTCGAGCTCACCGAAGTCGAGCACGAGTCGCTCAACGCGATGAGCTTGCACTAAGTGAGAATTTCTTTTGACTTTTTCACTCCCCTTTCGAAGCACCCAGCGTTGAGCTACCACAGCCACGCGACCCTCGTTCGAACGGGCAGAGCGGCGCAAATATTGCGGTGCCTTCCGTTTCGCGTTCTAACGTTGCGATCGTAAATGGCGCGCTTTTTCTCTCGCGCAGGCGCAAGAACAACGCGCGCAGCTGATGCGCATAAAGGCGCTCGTCTTGTACGAGCAAGCGAAGCAGAGCCGCATAAAAAAGATCAAGAGTAAACGGTGTGCTGGCGAAGTTTTGATGGAAAAACCGCTTTTTCAAAGCGTCGATCGGTTCTAGCTATCGCCGCTTGCTGATATGGCAGAAGAGAAAACAGCTCGCCGCTGAGTTCGAGAAGCTAAAGGCGCGCGATCCGCGTGCGGCCGCTGAGAAGCTGCGAGAGCTTGACGCCGAACGGGCCGCCGAGCGGGCGACGCTGAAGCACAAGGGGGCAGGCCGTTGGTCGAAACAGATTCCGATTTACGCAAAGAGAGATCCAAGTGTAAGTAGGACATGGGTTTGTTTTCTAATTTTTTTGCACTCTGCCTGTAGCGCGCAGCGCGGAACAAAAAAACGGCTATATGGTTGAACAGGCCGGCTTGCCCCCGAAATACGCCGCGAAGCACGCCAAATCGTAAGCGTGAAACCCGTTGACTCTTTCAGGGTGGCTGCTCTTCAACGACGACATCGATTCGTTAAACGCGCGCGCATGCTGGTCTTCCATTTCGTGAGCTTTTGCGAGTTTTTTCTCAGAACGTCGACGAAGTCTTCCGTAGCATTTTCTATGAACGCGATGACGTCATCGACGTTTTGTTCATAGAGGTTGCT
>JAQGBB010001787.1:0-12460 GCA_034691745.1 Prismatolaimus dolichurus | reverse complement strand
GCAACAGGCAAACACAGCGTTCGGCATCGGTGAGTGTTTGATTAAGTACGTTTTCTGTCGAGCTTTGTTGTTCAAATGCTCACCACGTACTGTATGGAGGCACACATATATATAGTACATACATATATATACATATAGTACATATGCGCTCAAAACGAGAAGGTGAAACATCCACCTCTCATTTTGACTTTCACTCCAGTCGTGATTTATTTTGGCGAATAACCTTTATACTCTGCTTTGCTTCAGCTTTTCATCGTGCGCTGCCGAAGTGCACAGTTACACAGTCGAGCTTGTGCGTGAGAATCTGTCAAAAACGCGCATGGATGTCGTCTCAAAATCGCTCTTACAAACACTCATTGTTTGTTGTGGCTTTGCCGACGTGCGTGTTCTCATTGCGCAACGAATCGACGCTTGGCTTCAGAACGCTAAGGTAAAAGATTAAACCGAGGTGGTTTGTTACTACTCCATTTGTTTGCAGGTGCAGAAATATGCTCTGCAATTGTTGCTCTCACTTTGTTTCAACTCTGATCAGCAGGCCAATTCGGCGAATGCCGATGCGCAGGTCGTTGAGTTCTTGTCGAAGACACGTCTGAAAACGAAAGTTGTTTCCTCCACTTTTAATGTTGCCCTTAGGTATGGTCAATGTATTGTACATGATGTTTGTGTGTCTGAAGTGAAGTTATGTTTGGATAGAATGTTGTTTTGTTTAGAACACTTTTCGACGCGTCTAGTGAGAATTTGGCACTCATGTTGAGACTTGCGGTCAAGAATGAACTTGGAGCGACACGAAGTCCGCACAATATGCTTATTTGTGCGCAGTGTTTCAACGCCAATTCCGAGCAGTCAGCAGCGGTATGGCAGCACATTGGTGCCTCCGAGAAATTTGAAAATTCTAATTTTACCCCTCCTCCCCCCGTGATTTTTTGACCCCTGTTCAGCACAATTAATGCATCCGCAGTACGTAGAGTACTCTACATATTTTCAACACTTTCTAGGTCTTAGCCAACGTCTTTCAGAACATCATTATCTCCGCTAAAGAAGATCCAATCAAATCCCTCCGCGCTTTCTTGCGGGAATTGATCAAAACATCTCTACGCTATGATTTTCCTCTTTTATCTTTCACTAAATGCCTCATATCCGACCGGGCAGAATACCAAGCAATAGACTCTCAATCGAAAGAACGTCTTTTCAATGCTATCATCGATCTGGTTTGTATGAGTATCTTCGCTGTTGCGTCGCCCACTATTCGAGAAGCGGGTGGAGCAGCCATCTTACGAGAAGCACCGAGGAATGTGACTAACTTGCGCAATTATCAGACGCTGATATCGGTCGTTGAACGCGAGATGGTCTCGTGGTTGCATGGGGCACGCAAGTTTGTTAGGATTGATAGTGAGGAGGTTTTACGCAGTTTGCAACGCGTGCTCTTCTTGGAACGGACGGAATTCTATGCGGCTAAGGATGGGTGGCCGACGGATATGGATAGGAATTTTCTTCTTCGATTGGTTTGCGATTCGCCAGTTCATGAAGACACCGTTTTGAGAGTGCTCGTTATTGGACTTGCTCCGGAAGTTGAACTCGATCCTCTTGCTGCTATTGATGTACGTGATATATCGTAGTGGGCATGTAGCTTTTCGCCTCGGGGGTTTTCTGGATGCTTAGAACTCTGTTGGAGCAGAGGAGAACGAACGGGTGGTAGATCTGAGCTTACATCGAGGGCTACATGGCTGGATCATTTGGAAGAAAAAAGTTTTTGACCACTATTGACCAGTTGCATAAGATGGACAGTGTTATTCGTGAGGTTAACGCTTTGCTTTTGCATTATTCTGGACACTAATGTGCAGAAGAACAAGTGGAGCGAGCACTGAAAAAATTATATTTTTGAGAAAAAATCAACGAAAATTATTTTACGATCTTTTTGGGGCTATGGCCCCTTGGCTACATGCCTGTACTGTAAGTATTACGGTCTCACAATTTGTACCGAATTTATTACCTTGCAAAGTACTCGTACGTACTGTACATAATATCTAGCCTGTTTGTCTTATTCTACAGATTGTCGAAGCGATCATCATGCGCGCCGCATTCTCGCACGTATCGAGCGGTCACGAGACCTTGCAAATGTCTCACCCCGAACTGGTCGAATTATTATTTCGCTCTGTACAATATCGTCTCCCCCTCGATACATCGACCGTTCAACTCCCACGTTCAATCTTCGCCCATTCCCAACACTACTGGAAAGTCTGGACTCTCCTTCTAATCATCACTTCACATAATCCTCGATCTTATGCATTCTTCGTCGAGACTTATCCCACTTTGAGCACATTCGTCGAGATGGTTATCACTAATGATTACACCTTCCCGTCAAATGGTGCTGAGATGAGTGAGGTACTTGAGCAACTTGCTGAACTTGAACGACAGGAGTTGCTCGCGTTAGAGGGACAACTCTCCGCGGTGGGGGCACAACTCCCGGCCAAATCGGTGGTGGAATTTGTCAAAACATTGACGACACTTGATGCTGCTGGGGTTGCGCGACGACCACCGGCGTATGTTCTCGCCAATTTGAGGGAGTTGAATAAGAGTCTTAAATTGGGAATTATGCTCTGTCGATCGCGGGATCCAGGTATGTATCAGGGTTGGGGTACGTATAGCTTTGTACAGACCCCGGGGGATGCCGAGAAAAGCACTCGCCTATCTCGCATGTGTAAATTTTTTTAAATTAAAAAAAATTTTTAATTGTAGAAAATGCAATTTTTTAGTCGTAAAAATTTTTTTCGTTGGAAAATCCCCCGGGGATTTTTTCCAATCCCCCCGGGGATGCCAACCCTATCAAGGCTTGTGCAGTGGCCGATACACGCTTTTTCACCCTCTAGACTTTCTCCACGCAATTATTCGTCGTCGCGGTGTTGGCGCCGCCCACACTTTACCATGGTTAGTCCAACTCGTCGACGAGAACGAAGGCTGTGTCGACGATGTTCTTCCCATTGCATGTCTCTGCGAATTCCTCCTCCACCATCTCGAGACAAATAGTGCAGCGTTGACGCAAGATGAACAGGTGTGCGATGAACCGTCGTCGATGGGCGACGCGTCGATGCCCGTCACTCCTGCGTCGAGACGCAGGTTGGACTTACACGGTGGACGACAAGCGGTAACTGGTAAAGGACTTGGCAAGTCGGAGAAGGCGGAAGAATTGAAGCAACGTTTGCGCGCTATTTGCTGGCAAACTGACGGGGATGAGACGGCTGTTACGCAAGTACTTGATTACTTCTTCCAACGTCTCCACTCGTCGAGTACTCTTGCTTCGCGATCCCTCGTTGTCGATGTCCTCGAATCACTTCTCGCGGTGCCCCCCGCGAACAGTGTTGAGAGGAAGGAGAAATTGTTGGATGTTCCGGTTGGTTTGTTGACACACTTTGCGTGGTTGTTCGTGGGGCTTCCGACGTTGCCGAGTTTCGAACGTGTTCGCCTTAATGTTTGTACGTCCCTGTCGGCGGCGTTGAAGATGGAAACGGATGTGGAACGGATCGCTGCTTATATCTACTTTCTTGACGCCTTCTCCGGCGAGATGTTTAGTCGCGATTTTGTTGTCGAGTTGGCAACGGTTTTGGTTGAACGAGAAGCGGTTTTTGAACGACTATTTCAAGCGAAGAATGAGTGGCATATTTATTTGATCTGTGTTCGATTGATGTACGATTATCTTGTATCGATGTTCGAACCGGAATCGGAAGAAAACGATCTCTTTGTGTGGAGTCAGGAACAGGAACAGGTTAGGGTTCGATGGGGGGCGAGAGCGGCGACACTTCATGTTAATGTTATCTACGCATCGGTTCTTCTTCTTTGTGCACCTCGATCGGTGTCGGTAGTTTCTTGTCCGTTTGATCAACTGCTGGATGTGTGGTTTCCCACCGACGTGGCTGCGATGCGACCGGTGGCGAAATTTCTTGACACACTTGAAGATGTCGAGCTCTTTCCGCAGTGGTTGCGGTTGAGGGTGCTTGCTTTTTCGACTGATGTACGGTTGTGCAAACCTGTGTTGGATGCACTCGAAACTGATCCGAGTGATCTCGTTGTCTTTCTGCAAGCATTCGGACTTCCACTTGAGAATGTCAGTGCACTTCTTGCACTTGCTGATCGGACTCTTGCAAGTGGCAGGTTTGATAGAACGAAACTTGTTGGAATTCACCCTTCGGCGGCGATGGAGGCTGTGCAGAAGGAACCGGCGTCGGTTCATGCGAGGGCTAAGCGCTTGTATGAACATCTGTCCATGCAACGAGCTCGTGGCGCTTCCGGTGGGGAGGCGTTTGTGGCTTGGCTTGCGACACTTGATGACGATGTCCGGATGGACGATTCGGTGGCGAAAGGGGTCTTGTCAGACTCGGTGCCGACGGTTTCTTGTTGGCAGATGGCTCCACAATCTTCTACTGGTGTGGCTGCGATGGATGTTGATGTGCAACTCGGTCTGACCTCGGAGGATGTTCACTGTTTGCTCATTTCTGCGCTGGAAACGACTGGCAATGAGGTTAGTTCTGCGTGCAATGGTTTGTCCCTTTGCTTCTATTGTATGTACTGTACATTGACAATGTGGACGTACAGTACGTACTGTACATTCACGGTCCATTACAGTGTACGTACTGTACGTACCTGGATTATTTGTGATAACAGCCAAACCGCAAGCCTTTAAAAGCAGAGAAATTTTGAAAACAAAAATAGTCTTGCCCCTGTATCATACATATTTTTCAACAAAGGTCTACTTTTAGACCGATCAAACCAAGTGGCTGCAGTTGCTCCTCTTAGCGTCACGCGAAGTCGACGAGAACAACTCCGACGATGGTGCGACAATTCCTCGTCACTCTGACGTCCTTTTGCCAGCTCTGCTCGATCTGTTCAAAGCGAATGCGAACCCCGCTGCTGTCGTGCCGGCGATGTGTCGACATAAGAAGCGATGGCTGCCGTTGTTTCGAATTTTGATGAGGATTTCACCGAGCGCTATAGTGGTACGGGTGATCGTAGCTCTTTTGTTGGATCCGCGGTTATTGAAGAGTAGAAAAACAGGTTAAGAGTAAAGTTAGTGTTTTAGGCGTCGGAAACGTGTCGAGAAGTGTGTGGAGTTGTCGCGCAGTTGAAAGAGGCTTCGGTTGGGGAAGAATGGCTTCGTTCGATAAGTGGGCATTTTGAGAAATTGATTGGGGGCAAGGAGCAACGAGTAATTGTTAAGAGATTTGGTGAGTTCGGTTATTCGAAGTTTGCAGGGTAATATGCATACTTTACGTAGACGTAAAGTGTAGCCTATGTGTAGATTGTTTTAGCGAAATGCTTTTTGATTTATAGTCGAGAGTGCAGTGTATGTTTTATGTACAGTACGTACAACAGTGTTCGTACATATTAAGGCACAAGCTATACGATTTCCCGTAGTTTTGACACACCACGGTGTATGTCATATATTCGTGTGTGTATGTATTTAATTTACTGGCTTTGCTCTAGGCGTCGAGCAGACCATGTCGCCGACGAGCGACACTGAGTTAGTTGAGCGCCTTCTTCTCTCACTACGTGATGACCCGAATTCAACAGCGTTAGCGAGTGACCGCGTTGAGTCTCTGATTCTTCTCGACCCGGAGTTAGTGAATGCCGCACCGTCGGCTCAGATGGCCGCCTTGTTCGGCACTTCGAGCTTCGCAGGCAGCGACCACTTACTTGCACAGTTGCCGCATGTCGGTCGATTATCGACGCTTAATATTGTCGTCTCGACACTCCTCGCGAGCGTCAACGACGAGTGAGTTGATCTTCCCTATGTAAAGTTTGCACGTTAGTATTGATTCTCCATTTTGTTCGACTCTTTCAGTTATAATCGATCGAAAGTTCTCGATTTTATTGACGCCTGTATTCAGCATCCATTTCTGGCAGCTTCGAACGATGTTAGAGCTTCACGTTACAGTTATGCTTCCAATCAACTTTGCTTGAATGCTACACAAGTGCGCACTTTAATCCATTATGTGCTTGATGAAGCACAACTCGCGCAAGAACAGTTTGTCGTCACTGAGAGAGATGTCGGCGAGGAACTTCTTAGTCCTCTTCTCTCCCCACTCGTTGAAGCATCGACGGGCAGGAAGGGTAGAGCTTTGGGGGGTTTTGCTGGAAGGTTGTATTCGCAGTCTATGTCGTTGTCGGCGTCTTCATCGCTGTTTGTTGTCGAACTGGGAAGTGGCTATGCGAAAGTGAAAGCACGGGTACCACTTGTGGTCGCTTGCAGCGCGACGGACGATTTACTTTGTGTTGCGGCGAGGTTCGCTTATGACAAGGCTAGCTCTTCGGGCAAGAGGTAGTTTGCACAGTTTATGCACTAAGTGTAGAGGCAAGGTGGCTGATTATTTTAATCTAGTAGTGAGCTGGCACGATTTTTGTTACTTGAAATCTACCTCCTTGCGCCGAGGATCACCCGGTGGCTTCCGACGGCGTGCAGCTCGATATTTTCTAAACTCGATTCTGCTGTCGGTGCTGGCTCGTCACCTGTAAGCAATTGCGCACATTACCTACAGTGGGTTCAGTATGATGATTGGGAAAAATGGCTGGAACGGTGGGGTATGTGCGACACGAGTTTTTGCATTGAAAATTTTGTTTGGTTCATAATGGATATTTGTTGACCCCGGGGTGGTCTGAAAAACATTGTTGCGCTTAAATCCATCTTATTTCTACATAAAAAGTATTTTGGGACCATTTCAGAATTATTCCTTTTTTTGAAGAAAAAAAGAAACTTTTTTAATGCAAAAACTGACCCACATATCCCGCCGTTACAACCATCATAGTGACACCCACTGTAGTACATATTAATACCGGCATTCAAGTATTTCATTGATTATTGTCTGCTCTTGCAGTACGATGCGGTTCTTGTTCGCCTTCTTCAAGAGTTCGCCACCCTCTGCATGCGTGACACGACTGGCGCCAGTATCGACGAGATGGTGATTGTCTTTGTCTTTCTGTACGATCTATCTACTGTACATTGTTACATCGTTTAGATAACTGTCCTACGCAAGTGCGCGTCTGGCCATCCAGCGATATTTGCGAGGTATGAGATCATACATGCACTGTTGGACTGACGATGTGACTTGTTTCTGTCTGTTTGAGACATCTTGCACATCTGTGTGCTATACTACGCGGTGTTGTTCGTCGACCGATGTCGCGATTGCGTGCGTCAAATTGGTTAATATTTCTACACTTTGTGCTTGACTTATTTGCGCTCATTCAACCGGCTTGTTTCGAAGCCGATGTGCACGAGTGGTTTGTCGATGCGATGGAGAGTTATTTCGTTTTTGTTGAGGTCAGTCTTTGGAATTTATTTATTGCTGCTGTGCTATAAGGACGGGAATATTTTAGGGACACACTTTACGCAATCCGCGTTTTGTTGGACTCAATCAGAAGTTGTTTGCGATTCTGCGCATGTTTCATGCGACGAAACC
Source organism: Prismatolaimus dolichurus (assembly GCA_034691745.1). Taxonomy (NCBI): domain Eukaryota; kingdom Metazoa; phylum Nematoda; class Enoplea; order Triplonchida; family Prismatolaimidae; genus Prismatolaimus; species Prismatolaimus dolichurus. The sequence goes on along the minus strand of JAQGBB010001787.1, from coordinate 5,015 downwards.
GGAACTTGCGGCAAAACTTCTTGAAGCACATGCTAATCTTATACAGTAAGTCTTCATTCTCTGGGCTGACATTCATTTTGAGTGAGATTAGAATGTTCGCATCGTTTGCTATAGATAGAAGTTAAACCTGTCTGGTGCTTGAACTGTTTGTTTTTAAGTCGATGAAGTCAAACAAAAAATGTTGTGCTTTGCGTTATTTTCGACCGAGCGTGCTCTTGAGGAAATATTTCGATTCTTTTCTCTAGAGCAGCGTCTGTTCGTTATCCGGCTTTGAGTGCTCTACGTCAACTTCTTCTTGAAGTGACGTTACCATTGCCGCCGCTTGTTCCGGCTGCTGAGTCTTCGGGTGCCGATGTGCGACATGTCGGTGCTTTAGGTGAGTACACGTATTACCGTCGTTTTCGGAAGCTACCCAATGGCTTGGCTAGTTGTTTTGCTTGTAACTTTTGAACGGTCAGAGATCACTTTGTTGGGGAGCAGAGAAGTTTGGCATAGTTACTGTGTAGAAGCATAGTGTCGAAATTTTGGGACTAAGTTGGAAATTTTTTATTTTTTTGGGGGGTCGTGCAAGTCGATTTGACACAAGCGACGTCATTTTAGTGAATGCCTTCGCTCATGTATTTAATGGAATGGTTTTTAACTTATCGCAAGGTTCGCGTTCTCAAATGAGCGGTGCCGATGTCGACCATCAAATGGTGCCGTTATTCGTTCGACCCCCATCGCCAGCTACTGCCAAAGAGGCGTTTCCCATTCTTAACGCACTCTTTCAGGCCGAGTCTGAACCGGGTATGAAACAAGCAGGGGATGCACCCCCCACTTCTATGACCGGGTCTGTTGAGAGTGGGAATGACGGGAAAAGTTTGTGATGCAGAAACGATGCTAACTCTTGAAGAATTGAGACGCCTGTCGGAGATTAAGGCTGATATTCTCTTCTTTTGCAAGGTTTGCCCTCAGGGTGTTTGACGCAGTGAATGTGCATTACTTATTGCTCATTCCGTGTAGACGGAGTTGGAGAAGTTGATGCGCTCATCGTCGAGGGTGTGTCGTGAATTGGCTTTTGAATTGATGCTTAAGCATTGTCAACGGAGTCCTAAGTATGTGTGCAAGTTTCAATTGATCAGGAGCAAACTTTTGTGCATGTTCTCACGTGGGGGCTAACTCGAGGAAGCAATTGACCGTGTGTGCTTTGAAGTCGATCTGGTTTGCTTCTAGAAATTCCGACGAGTTTCTTGTCTCTTACTTGGCCTGTTTGGGTGATCAAAACCTTGCAGTGTTTAGCACTGCTGCCAAGTTTCTTCCGCATTATTTGATCGTTTGCAGAGGTTGTACTGTACTGAACGATACTTGTTACTTGAAGGAGAATAGTTTTTTGTACAATATAGAGCAGTCGAAACTCTTGCTTGAGAAAGCCTTTATGCGAGTGGCTGGATGTCTCGATGGAGATACTTCGGAACTTGTTGTATCGGCTGTTTGCGCTCTTCATCATTATCAGTCGACAGCGAATGGACGATCGGCGGGGGACTGAAACACTTGGTGCATGGTTGAGGAATTCACGCTATCGAAGTGCGGTCGACAGTATGATATTACATGTGTACAGTACATGCATGTGCATGCGTTTTTATTCAGTTGATGCTTGGTCAGATGAGCACACTGCGCGTATGTGTTTGGCAGTTTTTCGAGTATTTTGTGTCAATCTTTGTGTACTCTACTTCATACAAATGTATTACATACATGACTGACTGTACCATGTGTCATACATGACTAAACAGAGCTTGTTTCGTGTTCGCTCGTGATGAGTGAACGCAAGTCTTGCAGCATTGACGAGTACAGTGAGTCAGATGTCAGGCGCGCCCATATGGCTTTTGGTTGGGGCCCGCTCATAGGACTCTTGGTTTGGGGGACCCCCCTTATGGGCGCCCCTGGATATTTATGTAGTTGCTATACTGTTTCCAACCTGCTCGCCGATCGCTTCTCTTTTTTTACTCATCCTACCGTCTTGGGTTTCTAGCCCGATCGATCTGATTGTTGTCCACACCTCCACTGCCGCGATGTCGGGCCGTGTTGTGCAGCCATTTGGGATGAAAATGTTCCGCAACATCTTTTGGCGGCATCGTTATCGATCGGTCAACAAGACCGTTATGGTGAAAGACGGAAAAGTCGATGAAGCATTTCGCTTGCTTAACAGGTATTGATGTTGGACGAAACCGATTTTGCGGACGAAAAAGTAGTTTTGTAGATTGATGGGCGACGAGGGATTGATTGATATTTATCGGAGAACTCGCTACTTTGAGTATCCCTATCAACAGAGGAATCGAAGATCGTATGAGATGTGCAGGGCGATCTACGATGAAGATATGCGACGGAAGATTGAGTTTCTTTTGCGAAAGAATAGGAAGGATCCTTTTCATGGACAGCAGCACTAGATGAAAGCGCTGTGCAGTCAACTTAATCAGGCGACGCGTTGTCGAGTGTATAAAGTAGCTGCCGACAGGTCTGCGAGGCGTAGAGTAGGTATATTTTTGTTTGCGAAATAAGCTCAGTCGGTAAACGGCGATCTTATTCATTGCTTGTTGAAATTTATACATAGATGACAGATACGTACTGTACATTTACTAGGAGCACTGTTTGCATCAAAGTACCTGCACGTTGTGTTGCTCGGAAAGCCACGAAACTAACGCCACAGCGCCACTATCACATTGTACTGTATGTCTGTCACTATCTTCTGTACAGCATGCAAATTACACTGCGCGTCGCATCCCTGTACACAATCTGAGCCGAGGCATCCAGTTGACCACAGGTGAAGCGGTGGAAAAAGGACGAGACGAAAAGATAAATACACATTCTACAGCACAATGCATTTCAGTTTATAACATAGAGACGTAGATAGTACATACATTAATCAACTATTTCAGCCCGTACTGTACATACACTAACGAACAAATGTCAACCAGCCCACAGTCAGAGACGTTTAGTCCTCCAATCGAAAATGTCCAAGTCAAGCAGACTTTCGTCGTCAGCTCCTGTTGCCGGAGCAGTCGTGCTGTCACTGCTTGACGGCGTCATGTCAGCGATGTCTTCATCGTCAGCCGCTGACGTCGCTTGATGCTTCAACAACACCAGTTTGTCCTTGCGCTCTTCGAGTTCGTGTACCCTCTCCCATTCGGCGCTAGAGTAGAGATAAACGATTCTGAATGGCTTGGTAGGGAGTAGTCATAAAGTGCGAAATTTTGGACTGAATTTAGGTACATTGAAGCCCGCTGCATGTTCAGCCAGTCTGGAGAAAACCAGCCAACGTACAGGGACTTTTGGGACACGTGATATTTCTAGACAGAACCCCAACTACTCTTTTCTACGTACAGTTGAAGTTCGCCTTCTTCGAGTTCACGCTCCCATTGCCGTAGATCTTCATCTTCTTCAACAATCGCCTCGCTTGCCTACCAACCACAACAGACATGCACGGCTGAGCTCACGAGAGAACACTGAACAGCATACATGAGTTTCGTCTCGAAGCTCTTTCTGAAATCGCTGCCACTCGTCTTCAAACTGCTCCTTCGGATCGACATTTCGCATCTGAAGCATTACCGACGCCACGATATATCGAAACATACCTCCCTTTGGAGGCGTAGGGTCTCCCGGCCACGGCTGCACTGGCACCGGGAGGGCTATGCCTGACAGGAAACGGAACTGCCTAAGCCTTCCGGTTGGCCCCTCAGAAGGGACCGTTTACGGAGTCGTGGTACGAGCAAGCGGAGAAAATGAATTTTCAGCTAAGCCAATCAATCTTTGTACCTTACCTTAGCATCGGTGAAGGGATCATCGAAGAACTTCTCGGGTAGCAAAGAAGTTTCTTGCTTGCTCGTCGATGCAGTGGAGGCAACGGTCTCTCTCACGGGTGGCACGCTCGCCGACGGTGTAGCGCTGCTTTCGTTTTGAAGACTGTCGATCTTACGTTTGTTGCTGTTCAAACTTGAGCTTTGCTGGTCCGTCTTGTGCACAACTTGCGAGGCAGCATCGAAGAAATCGGAAGGCAGACTTGGCTTGCTCTTTTGCCCATTCGAAACGACGTCCGAAGCTACAAAAAATGTTGAGATTCTTGTGTGTAAACGAGCATCGCGCAGGTCAGATCTGATTCTCCAATCTGATGCTTACTTTTCAACTTTTTCGCTTGTGGAGACGAAAAACTTGCAGCATCGGACTCATTTCCTTTCGGCTGTGTTTGCTCAGCATTCTTTAGCTTGAGTACATTCTGGAAATAAAAGTAAGCATTAATTTTCTTGGCATTCTCATTTCACATTTTCTTCATTTGTTTTAGTACTATACACGTCTCATTTTAGCACCAACTTACTTGTCTATGTCCGCGTCCGTTCACATGAGCAATCCAGAATTTTGCACTCTTCACTGGGGCGTTGCATAAAATGCAGACAATTTGGCCTCCAGCGCCCACTTTCGCAAGAGGCGAATCAACTTTGTCCATCTTATCGCTTCTGAAAATATAGGCAAATATTAAAATTTAGCACATTAGAGTTGGCCAACCCTAATTGAATTTTTTTCTTCCGACAAACCACCGGCAAATAAGAATATAGTACTACCGAGGTTCTGACCATAAATGCTGTCTCAGTGCAAGACATGGCATTTGTGCACTTTAGCTTCATATAAAGGCTTATGCCAAGATGAAAGCTCAGTCAAAGCCTTAGCTTAATATGAAAGCTTGGGCAAAGATGAATAACGCAGAGGCAGATAATGCTCATTTGCACTGCGACGGAAGCAACACTCCGTATTTCGTGGCAATTTTTCGAAGAATCAAGAAAATTTTTCTCACCTCAAAAAGGCCTGACTTGTCGGAAGAAAGGAAAAACTGTCGGAAGAAACGAAAAACTGTCTAGGCGGCGCACAAACGACCTTTTTCCCGGAACCGAGACTTCGCCAATTCTGGCGCAGAAACGACCAAGTCCAGGAACGGCAGCCAATGGGAAAAAAGGCGGGAGTTGCCTCGGCCAATCCGGTGAGGCCACGTG
>JAQGBB010001786.1:0-12460 GCA_034691745.1 Prismatolaimus dolichurus | reverse complement strand
GTACGCACTCTCAGTTATTGGTCTGGCGTGCTATCGATAGTTTCCGTGTGCTTATCGTTAGGTTCTCTAACACAAGCTGGCCGCCAAAACGGAAACGCCGGCCGGCGACGGCAGAACGGCGGAAACGCCATTCGCCACACTTGTGTTACGCAACCTTAACATTTACTAACCTATTTAAAAAGCGGAGTAGCTACAAGATTCGCTAAAAAGCGTGATTGATTCTAGCATTTAAACAGCTTTTTTCACAAAAGTTTTCCCTAGAATTTGTTAGGCTGTGTAACGGTTCTGCTGTGGCAGGCGGGCATGAAGCCGACGGCAACAACTGCATTGCGTCACCGTGTAGGGTGTTAAGACTATCGAATCGCGCACGCTAAAAAGTAGAATATGCGCTTGCCGTCTCGTCGATGATCCACAACCAATAAATCGCAGGACGCGTTTGTTTGTCAAGTTAGAGCGACGCTCCAGAATAGTCGAGCGGGTCGGTCGTTGCCACTTAGAGGTTTTGCAATTATCTTAGTCATAGTAGTGCTCGGAAAAAATTTTGTTTAAGCACAGTGACAAGTCACATGCATGTCACAGTGAATCACGTGACAAGTCCAGAAAAGAGGCCGTCGACGAGAAGTTCTGTCGTTGATCCACCTTCAGATCAGTCATCGTTAGCAGGACATAGAATGTGAAGTGACTTCACGGTTTCCACGACGACACACAAACACACACGCTTCTTTCTTCCATTGGGTTCAGTAGTCGTGAAGCTGTCGTCGGCGGCAAAACTTCTGTGCGTAGCAAACTCGAAGCAATGGAGCTGAAATAGGCGAAGCGTTTACCTCACTCTCGTTGACGCCGAAATTAACAATGAAGGCGTGTCAGCTGAGTCGAAACCTTCGTGCAACCGCAAAGGTACGCACCAGGCAAAGAACTGCAGTGGAATTCTGCCGAAAGCGATGGATATCTTTTCGCAGTGGCATCAAGAAGGTCAGAAATACTCTATTGTTGGCGTTCAAATTTTCGCAGAATGCACTTTCGTTTACATTTTCACGACTTTTTACATTCTTCTCCATTTTTCGTCCCTTTGCTTTCGAAACGCCAATCCACGGACTGTCGCCGATGGCGGAATCGTCCAATTCGAAATGGTCAAAAGTTATCTGCGCGTTGCTCTTCGTCATCTTCGCTCAGCTGACTATGAACGACACGTGCGCTGTCATCGATAGCTACGATGCAGAAACGGGCTTGGTGGAAACTCGTCATGTTCGTCAGCCGTATTTCAATTTTAGCAGCGGCTACCTCTGTCTGACAGCGTACTCCGGGCACTACGCAGAGGCTGTATCGCGCTTAAACGCATTCGAAGTGCTCGGTAACCCTGGCGAACTCCAGAAATGGAACTCAAGCGACGAAGAGGTCCTTCCAGCGAGCGACCATTTGACGCTGCTGCTTGCACTCGGTCTCATCCAGAGCGTTGTAGGCGAAGAACGACGATTGAGAGCTGCCGTTCTAAACGGAAGCGCCGTTGACGAATCGTCTCCAGACGACAGCGACGCCTACAGTGGTGACGCGTTTGAGGCGTTTCGACGAGCCGACGTCCGCTTGCGTCACGTGTACAAGACGGTCAGCGTCCTCCTCTGCCGTGGCGTGTGGCCATCCATTCATCATCCGGATGGACAAATTGGCGCAAGAAAGATTTGTCTGAAAAAGAACGTCGACATGACGCAAATTAGTCAGCAGTACCCAATAGCGTTCCACTTCGTTCTTCCGGCAGAGTCAATGAAGGAAATTAGTCCCACGGCTAAGAGCATCACGCTAAGGGCACGATTCGATCCGCTAGAGCTCCCAACCGTCGTCGACGCTTGGGTTACGCTTAAGCGGAACGTCGTTTCGAACGAAGGCCTCGCCACTATGCTTGTTCACAATAACTACAACTTCCGGAACGGCTCGGCGTCAGCAGAACGATGTTCAGAAACTTATCCCCCCACAAAGAGAACGCGAATTATCGTCCGCTTCGCACGACATGGGGCACAACCCTGCAAAAACACGTTGAAACAAAACGAGTCTAAATCAACGTGCAAAGAAACATGCGTCGCTTCAGCCATCGAACTGGCATGCGGATGTCGTCTCCTTCAGCCAGACAGCTCAAGCGTTTTGAACGCACGAACATGCGCTGAGCTGATGCAGGCTGCATACGGGAGCGGAACGCGTTCTCCCTTAATCGTGTCTGCAAACTGTACGCGCAACGTTTCTGTCTTTGAAATCCGTCAATGCCACGACGAATGCAGCGAAGCGTTCTGTCGTATCGAAGAAGGTGAGGGAGAAAACGATATCGACACGTTTGCCCTGTATAAAGGAAACTTGTTCTGGGGATGCCCCAACAGTCATCGGGGCTCAACGGCTCATCTCTTCGCCGCTAGCAGACGTGGCTCGTCATCACACGACTGTATATTCAAAGAAATTCCTCTGATGGACAGCACAACTTTCGCGTGTGCTCTTGGAGGCATTTTGGGTAAGTCCCAAGTTCGAGAATTTGCACGCAATTCATGCGTGGAACGGATTTAGCAATTTTAAGCTCACTGACCCGCAACGTCGATACCACTAGCACGTTGGCGTCTGTGCATATGCGGCTTTCCGATGACTGGTTGGTTATCCATGACAAAACTGGGCCCTTTGGCTAATCTGACTATTGGGGAGATTCACAGTAGCAAAACCCAGAAGAAAAGTGACAGATCCAGAAAAAAGTAACAGATTTTTTTCATGAATCTGTCACTTTTTTTTCTGGGTTTCGCTACTATGAATCTGCCCGTACGTTCACTATATGTTCGATTTTGCTTGGTGAGTTGAAACGGCAAAAATTTTTATCTGCCAACCAGAATCGACCGCGCTCACGCGCTCGACTTTGGTTGGTTAGTTCAAATGCTCGATATTGTTAACCAGCAATCAGATTCGAGTGTGCGTTGTCTGCTTTGCACACTAACGCCGCGCTCGACCGACAGCGGTCGTTTGCCAACGGACGCGCATGGTGAACTCTGTGCTCTCTCTCCCCTTTCACCTTCTTTTGTCTTCTTCGACGACGGCGTCCTTTTACACAATAAACCGAAAAAGAAAGTAGATGACCGTCGCGTGTGAACGAAAGCGCGCTGCGGCAACAGAGCACTTGGCAGAAGAGAGAGATATCGCGTGTAGAGCGAGATAATTTCAAGCTCGACAGCACAGGAAAATAATTTCGCAATAAAAATTTGCAAAATTAGTCGTAAAAATAACTGAGCAAAGCTGTGGGAAGCGGTTGTTCGAAGTTCGAGACAACGGAAATTTTAAGGCTAAAATTGCCGCACTCGAAATGCTGCAAAAAATTTCCTTACTTTATGGAGATTTTATGAACGTTTCTGTTATCGCGTATATTGACTGTGCTTTTATTGTCGACGATTTTTGGCATTCAAATTTACACGCCGTGCTCTCATATCTTAGCCAGTCGGCAGATACTATAAAGTTACCGCCCACTCCGACTGAAGCAAAGGTGTAATTAGGTAATCGCCGTTAACGGTGACTCGAATTACACGCAGAGATAGTAATCACGAGGTGCCACTTTTTATCCCAGTTTTTCGTGGTTATCGGAGTTATAACACAGGCCATAACACGTAGGGATAAATCATGATGTCAGTCGGCTTCTTACTACTGTTCAGATTTGAGGGTCAAATATGTTCGGACAGAAACCTTAAACAGCAGAGGTGTCCGCTGCGAATTGGACGTGTTGTTTAAGCTAAACCGTGTTGAAGGGTCAGCATACACGCTAGCGCTGATATGGACCCTGAAGGCTTGCTGGTACATTTTAGGAAATTGGATGTGTGTTACCTTCGTCGGAATCCTTCACCTAGGTAAGTATATTTGCCTGCACAATATTACCAGTGCTATGAGCAACTGGCTGCGATGTACAGGGCAAAGGTTGGTGTCTTTTGCAGCAACAGTCGTGTACAGGGTCCGTACATTTATGACGTCACGGTTTAGGAGGGAGGGGGATCTGACCAAAAGTGATTTTACGTGTTATAAGTATAGGGAGGGGAAGGTGCGAAAAGTCAACTTTTTTGCGTGACGCCACAAATGTACGGCCCCACATTGTGGGCGTAAAACTGCGCTTTTCTGCGCCCTCCACATCGTGAATTTCCACTTGCAAAGACAGAACGGCTATGCGATAGCGCTAGTGTTCGATCCCGTGCTCTAGCCGGCAACAAGAATAGTCAATCAGATGAGCCGACATTCAACAATGACGTCAGAAAAAAATGAAATATAGAACTCCCTTGCCTTTTGTCACTCTTACCGCATAAACTCGAAAGTGAGAGAAAAGATTTTAAATTCAGTATACGAACTTCACTGTCGACAGCAAGCGGAGAATACTCTATGCACAGCGCGCATTACGCACCTGCATTTACTGGAGTAAGTAACGTGCGCTAAACGTCACGGCAAACGCTGTGAGCTTCCATGAAAGACATCCACGCTCAGGGGTAGGCAATACCAGTGTCATTTATGAGTGAATGAATACTCGTGTTTTTCTTCCGGTTCAGCTCAAATTTTGTTTAAAAATCCTGGCGTAATGTGGAACGTCAGGACAGACTATCGAGCGTTTTTTGCAACCTGTCACAAGGGGATGCCAACTGTTGGTTTTTCCGTCCATGCGTCCGTCTGTCACAGCCATATCTTTTTCAGAGCTCCATGGAATGAACTTTTGTCACAAGCATCCATTGGGTCTGTAGGTGTGCTTTTTGGGGTCTTGACTCTGGGTGATGATCCCTTGAGCAGCTAGCTTCCAGGTGTTTTATAATTGATCGATTATCTAGGTTTCGCGTGTTCATGCATGTTTTGCGTTTGTTCTGCTTGAAAACAAATCAGAACGGGTAGAACACATGCTTTCCCATCCCTAGCCAACACGAGTGTTTTGGATATGGAACACCTAATGTTCTAAAGTGTTCTAGAGTCTTCCGGAACACCTCTTTCGTCAAAATATCAACTGTTTTAGAAAAAAAGCAAAAAATTATATTTTTCAAGAAAAATACAAATTTGATAAAAAACTGGTTTTCGACTTTCTCTTTTTGGCTTTACCGATTTACCTGTGTCATGCAAGATTTTAGACCGACGTGAGCAAACGCTAGGGAGGTCTCTAATCGGATTTTACTGAAAGGTTGTATGCAACATCGCATCCATAGTAGCTTTCGAATGTGAACGTAAAAAGTAATCTAAAGTGTTGCCATGTCCACTAGCACACCCGTCAGTTCCTCGAGGATGGGTGCATCTGACTTGTTTCCTTTGTAGTTATCGCTTTCGTTACCCGCGTTCTTATTCGTTCAAAGCAGCTTGTGACATCACAAAAGAACGTCAACAAAAAGAAGCCAAGCCAACGTAAGGTCCAGAACGAAGCAAACACGAACGTATATTTTCATTTCCTCGACACAGTTATTTCGACGTTCGACGCATCGCCGACAAGGCTTTTCGCTGGCGCCGGACTGGCGTTGTGCGCTGTAATGCAGCTGCTCGACACGACAACCTATCTGAACGCATTCTTGAGTGAGGACGTCGCCACTGATGTTGCAGTTCCGACGACGCGAATCGAGTTCAGCGACCCGACGGTGTGCGTTTATCTCGGAGCTCCGCACTACCGTCCACACATCCCGGACGACTGTCGGTTCGCAAGGAAGCACGCAAAGCGAAAGGCATACCTCTACTGCCTCTCGTCCCTGATGAGCCTGGAACAAATGGTGATCTTTCCACAACTCGACCCACTCTGGGGCGCTGACTTCGCCAACTTTTCGGCGTGCGCGCGTCTCTTCGAATGCGATCGAGGAATAAAGCTGCAGAACGTTTCACAAGCGTTAAGCGTTGCCATCTGCAAGGCCACTGGCATGAAGATTTGGTCGCCGGAACGTCAAGAGCTGTGCACGTCTGCGAACTATCGGTGGCTTGGACCGTATGCGCCGTCTCGTGACAATCAGGTTTGTTTCGGCTTTTCGTTTTCCAATGTAATTTTGGACTTGGAGTTTCGTTCGACGCTTTCGACCATCTGGAGCGGGGACGAAGACGATACGGTGCGCATGTGTCTTTCAAACTACGGCGCCGAGTCGTGTCTTCGATCGCGCCCCCATACTCTAAGCGGCTTTTCATCTGCACTTAAGTTCAAGCTTGAAAGCGGACGAATAAAGTTCTGCCAAATTTCAACTCGGTTCGCTTACGAGCAAGCCAACCTGAAGCGGAGGCCGTGCGACGCCGACGGATCGCAATTCGATTGCGAAAATCGATGCTACAACGAGTTCCTCGCTCGCGCATGCGGTCGCTCGTCGATCTCGTACGGCGGGGATCAAACGGCGACGGCCGTCAAAGCGGCCTTCAACGACGCGAACACAGACTGTCTTCGGAGCCTGATTCGAGCCGATAACGGCACCGAAGGACGCCGTTGCACGAGCAGCTGCGAAACGCAACGACGCTGCTTGCTCGGCGAGCACAGCGCCGTGTGCGTACCCAACACACTTTTTTCAATGCTGAAAATAGATGGTTTCAAGATTGAGTTGCGTCATTGGAACGGCACGCCCAGAACGCAATTCAGAGAGATACTCCTTTATCCGAGCATGCAGCCTCTTTTGGCCGCTGTCGGCGGATCCACGGGTATAAAATAGGGACATTTAATGATGACGACGCTACAATTTTTGACTGTTTTACCGCCATTCCTCTCGCCATTGCATTTTCATGTAGCGTCACATTGACTGAACCTTTCTTTCCATCCTGAAAAGTGACGTCATTATCCCGTCTCCGGAGCGCATTTAATTGAGAGCCAACGCTTGTTCTTTCAGGTTGGTGGCTCGGTGGCAGCGTCTTCGCACTCTGTTACTTGCTGTTGCTTGCCGCACAGCTCTGCGTCAGAAGATATTATCGGGACTAAAGCGCAAGGGTTTTCACTAAGAGAGAGAGAGAGAGAAACAATGCACAGCTGCGACAAGCATTATAAAGTTCCGATGCCGCATGCCAGTTTTAAAGTCTCTGGCATATTGGTACTACTTACTATATATCCTACTTGCCGACAAATTTTTGCAGAAAACTTCCCTTAATTGTTTAATCTGCCATTTCGATGTACAGTAGTAAAGCTGATAATCGAGTTCGAGTGCAATAAAGCAAGCTGTAGGGGGCAAGAGCAAACATCACCCCATATTTACAAACACGAGTACACAAATACTCGCCTAGCGGCTTACTAAATCCACAGCTTCTAAAGTATATTCACGATTGCTTACTCGCAGAACTGAATCGCTGAAGCAGAAACAAACGCGTTTGCTGCATGACGCAGTACGTCGTGCGCCGGCGCTTGCGCCAACAATCCCGCCATCTGCACGAACAACGTCTGCGTCTGTGTCTGCTTAGACGCTCAGCGCTTTGGAACGTGCGGCGCGGCGTGCTCACCGGCACCAACACAGAAGTGTCAGGGCGACTGTGCGACCAAATGCGGTGCCGACGCTGCGTGTTTCAACAAGTGCGCCGTCGCTTGCCTCGAGTGTCAGAATGACTGTACGAAAAAGTGTCCACCCAAATAAGAACTTTCTCAATGAAGGCCTATTTTTAGTGACAAACGAACATGACACAGCATTTGAATACCTGATGCCTTGAACAAGGGGCTCCTAATTCTTTCTCGACTTTTTGAATCATTGAATTATTCACTTGTAACTTTATAAAATCGTCTGCCTGTGCTATAAAGAAAAAATGACGTATGCACAGTTGTAAAGCGTCCATGAATCCGTGGATACTATAACGGGGGCATCTATGTCCTTGTTGACTATCGATAGCAGTGCCAGAAAATGACGGTGATTTAAAAAAAATTATTGGTAGATTGTACGGCGCGGCATTTGCGTCAAATTAAAAAAGTACGCGAAATTGTCCGTCTTTGACACAATTCCGCGTACTCAGCTTTTTTTCCAACTTTTTTATTGACCGACAATTCCGCGTACTTTGTTTTTTTATTCGATCTCAATGACTGACGATTCCGCGAACTTTTTTTCAAAGTAGTGACACATGCAACTCGCGGAATATGTGTCTTGCTTGCTTGACTGTAAAACCCGCCGTTTGTGACAAACGTGGCCGTATTTGCATGTGTAAATGTATGGTGTGTTTACTATGCAGCGCACAGATATCGATAGCAAAGGCAACCGGCCACTGCAGTATTCTGTAGAACTGGTGATCCAATGGCCAGTTTTTTTGTGCACGAAACGAGTAAAGCGTATGGCTAGCGGCATGCAGTAGAAAAGACGTTCATGGTAAACACACGATACACTCGATGGCATTGCTGCTGGTCATAGTAAGATTTTAAACAATACTGAAACACCCGTTATTGCGTGCGGCACTTTATCTCTTCTTCACTGTGAGACGCCATTTGTTATCGATAGTTGTCTCCTTTCCTGCGGAACGTGTGTCAGCGCGGAACTTTGCGTCAATTTTTTTTTCAAAAAAATAACAAATAAATAGACGCGGAATCTTAAGTCAATTTTCGAATCAAAAATAAAAAATAAAAAAGTACGCGGAATTGTCGGTCAATAAAAAAGTTGGAAAAAAACTGACTACGCGGAATTGTGTCAAAGACGGACAATTTGGCGTACTTTTTATTTTTTTTTTAATTTTTTATTTGATTTTAATGACTGACGATTTCGCGTACTTTTTCTATTTTTTATTTTTTTTATTTGACGCAAATGCCGCGCCGTACCCCCGCCGTACGATAGACTAAACAAAATTTTCGACATGACTAAGAATCGCCGGTGCGATTTTGATAACAAATACAGTGTCGCTTAAACGCAACTTCAGACGTTAAATCGGACATAATTTAATTTCAAAAACAAAACTTTTGCAATTTAATTATTACAGAAACTTCAACAATTTAATTATTTGAAAAAGACACTTTTACGATAAAAATAAGTTTTTTTTAATAATTATATTCTAGCACATCATTTTTAATTATGTCCGCTCAACCGCTCTGTAAAAACTCGCTAGCTGTCGAAAATTCAGAGGTTTTGCTATACGTAGCTGCAACTTGTGTTCATTAATTTTCTTCATTGGACCGTTGACGCCGACGCGCGACTCAAGCGTCCTACAAAATACGAATATTCACGTTCTCATTCAGCTTGGAAGTAGAAACCTTAAGCTTACAGCAGTGGAATATTACGGAAATTCGAGCGGCAGTATTTACAGAAATGAAAAGTCCTCCATAAGAAGGACTGTCCGGCTCTGAAACCGATGCTATTCAGCTAAGTCCACTTTTTGACGAAAAGTTTGAGTTTGAAGTCAAATTTTTCGTGGCTATTCTGATATGAAAAAGTCGTCTTAAAAACATTTTAAAGGTCAAAATGAGTGTCAAATCAATTAATTTTTCTCGTGGAACAAAATTCCTGCACAAAAAATTAAAAATTAAAAAAATTAAATGTGGCACAAAGTTTCTCGCTCTGCTACCAATTATTCGCGCAGAAAAAAATAATTTAACACAATTGCTTTGCCGTAACATGCAGTCATAAAATACTACGGTAACAAAACACACTAAAATTAATGCAGTCAAAATATCCACGCCCGTCTGCTACAGTAAGACATACCGTTGTTGTATTTCGACATGTTAAAATGAGATTCTTATAACACGCGGCAGGGTAGTCTAAATTAATTGGGGAGATTCACAGGTGCACGATCTGGCAAATCAGAAATCGGATCTGTCACTTTTTTTCTGGATCTGTCACTTTTCTTCTGGGTTTTGCTACTGTGAATCCCGCCCAATGAGAACGTCTATTCCGTGGGGCCAAAGCACAGACATGTGCGAGCTTGGCAGTGCTTTGGCGCCACAGTCTACTCTCCATCAAAAAACACATTCTCTTCCCTTTGTACAGTCGCCTCCCGGATTTCCATAAGCTAGCTCTGATTTCCAGTTTTAGACAAGCCTAAATTTTCTAGCTAGATTCTATAGGTTCTGAGCCTAACTGAAGTTTTCAAAAAAATGTAGTAGAAATTCTCCAACATTTGAATTGATTGCGTTATATTTTGGATTTTGTACGAACAAGAGAAGCAGCTACGCGTTTTTGATGCATTTCTTTAAATGATGCGTTAAAAGCACCGAAGGTGTGCGAGCGAAAGCTGAACTGTGCGATGGGGAATCGATGTGCTCGCTGTCGCGAACGCTCCAAATGTTGTAGCAGCAACAATGAAACATCCGTGAGTTATCGAACGCCGGGTAATGGTACGATAGCACAAGAACAAAGTCAGCCCGTGAACGGCGTCGGCACTCCGACGCTTGTCTTCAACGGCAAGCGACTGGACGTGCCTCGGGCGCGAAACGAGTGGATCAACAATATCGTCGGCAAGTACTTTCACACCTCGCAAATAGCATATTTGCGCGGAATTGCTCGAAACTTGTCGAAGGACTGACGAATCGTTGGCTGACGAGCGACATAACTTTTGATAAGCTAAGTTGAATGCTTGGTTAGGGGTCATGCAATTTACGCAAACGAAAAATTGGAATTTTTCAACTTTCCTGCTCCCCCATGTAAACGTTCGTCATTTTTTGGCCGATTTGCCCATAAGAATGCAAACAAATTTACGTAAACATTTGGCCGACGTCCTCCTCCCGCTCATCACCAAAAGTAAAAATAATCAGGAGTCTGAAATTGTACCCAGAGCTAAAATTATACTTAGAATTCGTTGCAAAATTTAGCGAAAATGGATGCAATATCCCAAGAACTTCCGAAGGCAGCGCGCCCTTGAAGCCCCGCAACGTCGGCAACAAACGACGCGCCGGTCGCGTCGAGCAGTGCGAATGCCGCGTTCGCGTCGTCGTCAACCGTTTTCCGAGAGTAAAGTCTTCTGCTGAAGCGAGCGCTCACAAAACAAGCTGCTCGTAAGTCACACCAGGGGACCGAGTTTGGGTGCCGGATGTCGTCCAGAGTTCGTGAAAAAACGAGAAAAAAATGCAGCGTCGATACGCTGAGCTTTGACGCTAGCTGGCGGTTTAGCGTTTCATGTGCAAATGAGTACGCAGTTTAGTCGCTGCGACTGCTCGCTTGCAACCTGCGTCGGAATTTTCACGAGGCCACCAAGTTCGAAGTCCACAAGTCGTCGAAAGTTCGCAAAAACCAAGAAAAATTTGCGGCCGAGATTCGAAATCTAGCCGCTGGATAACGTTTTACTTTTCATATACAAATAAGTGCGGATGGTAGTTGCGCTGGCTATTTGGGTAAATTCTGCGTTGAAAATTTCGCCAGACGACCGCGTTTGCGGTCCCAATATCGTCGAGAGTTCGCGAGAAACGGGGCAAAATAGAGGGTCGGGATGCTAAATTTTTCTACCGGGTGGCGCTGCGGCGCAAATGTGGAGAGATTCGCACGGGGATTCATTGAGGCGACCACTGGAATAATTTTAGTGCTAAAGGTTGCACCGGAAAGCGTCTGCAAGCTTCGTCGGAGGTCGCAAAACTTGCTCGAAAAAAGGCCAAAACGACTCTAGAAAGTAACTCATCTTCCGCGAGGTGGCGATCGGCGCTCACGCCACCAATCGACGAACTGAGCAAGCAGTGCAATCGCCTTCAATTCAGGATGCTTCTGTCCAGGAGGCACTTTGCTGGCTCTTCTCTGGCTCGAGCAGCCCGACCGCGAATTCAGCGGGCACATTCGCCTCGTGGTTTTTCAAACGGAAGGTTCCGACTTCGACCTCTTTTCGTGTCCGTCCGCCCCACAGGGTGTAATAGGCGGGCCAGTCACCTGACACACCTTCTCCGCGGCGTCGTGGGACACAATGTTGGTCCAGCAAAAAAAGGTTTGTAATGTACAAAGTTTCGAACTACGATCCATGTTTTGCCAGAGTGAGCACATTAGACCACTTTACTATATATCTTCACCATGCCGAAAGAAGCCTTAATGCAAAGATAAATTGCGCAGCAGCTGTTCGAATCCCAGCCGTCTCCCGGGAAGCCTCAGTTGCTCTGGAAAAGCAAATCTCTCAAAAAAATTGCACGCTGAGGCAATTCTTTGTGGACTAAAACCCTTTTCGTCAGAAATCTTTCGCAAGCTCGCAGCTGTCAAATCATCGGTCTGACAAGAAGTTGAATACAAAAACACTACGCAAGCGTTTTCCAAAACGATCATCAGAGCTGCTATAAAAAATTTCTGGCCTGTTGACTTTAAGAAATAATGTTTTTGCAGCAGACCCGTTCGTGTTGAAGTGAGACTTCCATATGCTTTTCTGTTTCAAAATCTACTTCGGCACTTGGTGTTTTCCAGCGAAAAAAGTGCAAAAAGTTTTAGTCACAATGATATCTGCTCGTGTGATCCTCGCTGCTGTTGCCATCGCTGCTGCGGTCGCCGGTCAGGACTCTGCAAGTCAACGACGTCGGCGGGAAACGTCAAATGACAAGATCCATTCGATTCCGGACATCGAACGCGCTGCGAACGCGTCGCTGCACAACCGCGACGATAACGCATGAACCTAT